>ML776673.1:1569019-1648158 GCA_009831015.1 Picea engelmannii | reverse complement strand
GGTGTCGTTTTGATATATTCATGAGCATACTTTGGATATGTTGTCTCTAATTGTCTCTAATGCTTTGGAAACATGATTTAAAATCTTAAAAATATATTTTTTTCGTTAAAATTTAAATATTTTATGTATTTTTTAAAAAGTCGGTTCATTGAAACCGGTTTGACCGGTTTATTACCGGTTCTGGTTCCAGTTCCGGTTCCGGTTGGACCCTCGACCGGTTCCGGTACCGGTTTCGGTTTTTAAAACATTGCCAGCAGGCACAGAGTTGATTCCTAGTACTTGGTTTCCACCAGATGATGGCATACCAGGGACTTGGCTCAATTTGACTCCAATGATTACCAGTATGGCACAACATCAGCTAGCAAGTATTGGGAGTGGTGGACTTCCAATTTGGTGGTGGGATCTAGGAATTCATCTGAGTGATAGATTGATTCAGATGATGATGAGCGACAAAGTTGTGACAGTGATTGGTCTGCTTTATTTTTGGGACGTCAGAAGATGAGAGGTCGAGACTTTCTTTATATGGCAAGACAGACACAAGGCCAACTGTGGATTTACATACTTAGACTTCACTGAGACACCTTCATAGGGGAGGATTCAGGATAGTGGTTTCAGTCCCTTCGGGAAGTTCGGTTTGGGGTTCCAGGAGAGAACGATACAAACTAAGCATGTTGGTCCAACGGTGATGATCAGAGTGGCACAGTGTCAGCATGGTGGTTCCTTTCTGGGATTAGTTTGGGACCCTAGGGATGCATTGTTGGACAATTCAGCCACTATTAGAGAGGAGAGCATCGATTTTGACTTTCCGGAGTTTGCTTTTGGGAGGCTTGGGATTGGTTGCTTGGAGAAGTGGTCTTTTGAGGAGTTGACCAAGATTATGCAACTTATGATTGCTTGGTTCAACAGGAGCAGTCAAGTGGATTCTTGCATTCGCACCTTACAAACCAGTGCTATGAGTAGAGGATGCTTCACATCATCCAGTCTAGCTTGGGAACCTTGATCTGCAATTCAGATCTGAAAAACACACAGAAAACTAAATGCGCAATGAAGAATAGAAATTAGATAGCGCAGAGCAGAGAAAATAGAATATACATGAAAATGGAGAAGAAGAATTAGAAAAGAAAATAACCATCACGTTTATTGAGTGAAAGAGGAGCGCCTTCTATAAGCAAGGCGACTTTTTCCTTCTCATTATTAGTTGATTACAATTGAAGTTGCAGCAACTAACTAAATGCTTACAACAGTAATTGCTAAAAGCGCACTAAATGCTTGCAGTAGAAAGTGTTGAAGCGAACTATTGTCTACGATAGAAAAAGCTAAAACTAACTGCAACACTAACAACAATACTAATTAATGAGCGCCCCCTCATCATGAGTGGCCAAGGAAGTGCGGCGCACTTCCTGGTGGGCCAATTCCTCCATGTTTAGATCCGGAAGCGTGCCTACTTCCGCCAACAAATGAGGGAAATTGTGTTGCAAATGATGTTGGCGTTTCAATTGATACTTGTCGAACAAGAGCCATATACAATCTCCCAACTGAAAAGAACAATGGTGTACACTTCTTATCATTACTCTGTTTTGCACGGTCTTGAGTTGCTCGTAAGGCAGTTGCTTCCCCAGTATCACATTGAGTCAACATATGGATAAAATATTGAACTGACTGATAATCATGTTGTTGATGTGCTAAGCCAGAAGCAACAAGGGTCTCTAAATGGAAATTCATCGAATGACCTCCCTGTTTAAATATCGCCCCAATAGCGAACTGAAATGCATCCTTCTTAATCTCAAAGGGTTGATTCCTATCTGGCAAACAAAGAACCCGTGCAGAGTGTGATGCGAGCGAAAGTTGAGCGAAGTGGTGCCCAACCTGCCGAAAAAAATTCTTGAGGTCATGAGCATTGGAGTGCGTTGGCCATTGTGCCAAAACCTATACCCGAGATGGATCTGATTGATCCCCTGTTGGGTTCAATATGAGTCCCAAATGTGGAATGATGAGTGTCCAACATAGGATTTATTTCCCTGAAGTGTATGTGCCTGCAGTAGCTCGAGGATGTTGCGGATGTGTTGAAGATCTTCTGCCCAAGAATTACTAAAGACCAAAATATCGTCAAGATAAATTATCACGCATTTACCCAAATGACTTGTTGCATTCATGTGAACTTGATGGTAGCCAACTGTCAAATTCATTTCTGTGAAGGAATAATCCCCTTGTGAGTGGTCCAGCAATTCCTCAATCCGGGGTAGGGGGTAACGGGTTTTACATTAGCTTTATTAAGGGCACGATAGGGGGTCACTAGGCACCCTTCCAAATCTCTTTGTTTGGGATAGCAAATGCAGGCGACGCACATGGAGATGAAGAAGGTGGAATATGGCCTAAGTTCAAAATTTGACCAATTGGGTGTTCCATCTCAGTGGCCTCCCGGGGAGTGATGTGATAGGATAGAGCGTCGGGCAAAGAAGCACCAGGAATTAGATCAAGTGTGAGCTCAATAGAGTGAGACAGGGGCAGTTCCATGGGTCGTGTGAAGACATCTGTAAATTCTTGGAGCGGGGGATCCATGGAAGGAGGTATAGGGTTATTTTGATTGTCTAGGTTAATGGGGCGAACTAAGCACAAAGAGATGCATTGGTTCAAAATAACTTGATTAACGGTCGTGTGATCAGTAATAGGCTGAGTGGATTTCAGAGCAGAAGAAGTAAGTACATAGGCGCCCCTCATGTTGCAAGTGCTATTGATGAGATTTAACATGATAGATAGCGTGTTGAGGTTGTTGGTAGGGAATGCCAAGTAACAAATCAGCACAATCAAGAGGAGAGACATCACACACCACAATATCCCGGATAGGGCCAATCACAAAGGTAACCGCACAACACTGGGAGACAGTGAGACAAGGGCCTTCCTTTTGTACCCAATCGAGCTGGTATGGGGTCAAGTGCTAAGTGGTGGGGAGGTTCAAGTGTGTGACCAAGTTCTGGGCAATGAGGTTATTTTGGCTTCCGTTGTCCAAGATGAGAGTAGCCAACTCATGCTTAATCTGACAATTATGTGTGAACGGAGGTATATTAGAGACGTCGAGTTCATTAGTGGTCATCAGGATCAGAGAAGGGTTTACTTCGGTAGGATTGTCGAGATAGACTACTTTAGGATGGTCAGAGGAATCTGGTTGAGCGACCTTTGCAAATAGAGTCTGGTTGGTGCGAATGTTCTTAAGTGCTTGACAGTCTGCAGATGCATGCGAGTTGGTCTTATGAAAGGTACACCAGGGCGCATTTCTAGGTGTGGATGGGAAAGCAAGGGAAACCATGGAATGCTCAGTATGTGAAGGACTAGCAACAGAAGGACCATATCGGGTTGGGGGAGAGCAGATTTGAGGAGCCATTTTACACTCCACGGCCAAGGCCCAAAGAAAGGCCTTGTCCAAGGAAGGAGACTCAAACAAATCGACTTCACGACGGAAAATTGTTAATAAACCAGAATTAAATTTGACAATCAATACCTCTTCTGGATCTGAAATGTGTAGTTGGATGTGCAACTTGCAGAAGACATCTATGTATCTCTGTACTGACTGATGGGTGAATTGTCAAAGCTACAACCATTTGGCAAGGAGGTTATGTCGATATCTCAGGGGATAGAAGCGGTCTCTGAGTGCCTTGCAAAATCCCACCCACGTCATAATGTGTGGTGTTTGTGTCTCGATCGGGTCGCCTATGTCCATGACCAAGGAATAATTCTCCAGCTGAGTGTCCCACCATGTCTGCACAATTCCCTTGAGTTGCAGACCGACAATCTAAAGCTTCATGTCTTCTGTCATCTCAGGACATGTACGGAAGTATGTGGAAAGATTGTGCAGCCAAGAATTGACATTCTCGCCATTCATTTGGCCCACAAACTTCGATAATTGGAAGCGCGTATCGAGTTGCATGGGTGTTGGAGCTCTGTGTTGTTGCAAACAGAGTAGCTCCTGGAGAGCCATCGTTAAATCTTGAATTGGAGCTATAGCAGTGGATGCGGAATCCTCTGTAGATGGCTCTCTTCGCGGTGGCATACTTTTCATGCACCACGGATGCCAATATGTCAATGGATGTTGCATTGAGAATCACTGAACTCCTGAGGGCCCTGAGAAGGCACCCTGAACCCTGAAGAGGGCGTGTGGAGAATGGTAAAAAATGAATCTGTTGGAATCCTTGAGGAGGGCGCACTAGAAGTCCTGAGAAGGACGTCTGGCTCTGAGAAAAAAAAACTTGTTGGATGGCTTCTCTTCTAAATTTTGTGGCTGAGCAGAAGTTGACTTGTATCCAGGCTCTAATACCAATTGATCTGCAATTCATCTGAAAAACACAAAAAACTAAATGCGCAATGAAGAACGGAAATTAGATAGCGCAGAGCAAAGAAAATAGAATATACATGAAAATGGAGAAGAAGAATTAGAAGAGAAAATAACCATCACGTTTATTAAGTGAGAGAGGAGCGCCTCCTATAAGCAAGGCGGCTTTTTCCTTCTCGCTAGTAGCTGATTACAATAGAAGTTGCAGCAACTAACTAAGTGCTCACAACAGTAATTGCTAAAAGCACACTAAATGCTTGCATCGGAAAGTGTTGAAGCGAACTACTGTCTATAACAGAAAAAGCTAAAACTAACTGCAACACTAACTAAAAATACTAATTAATGAGCGCACCCTCATCATGAGTAGCCAAGGAAGTGGGGCGCACTTCCTGGTGGCCCAATCCTGGAAACTTTACCACCTACGAGATTCTTGTGTACGCATGGAGGGATATGGCAGATGATGTGTTAGGAGATTGTTAAGATGATGCTTGGACGATTGCAGCAGGTTGGGAGTGTATTAGGGCTTTCCCCTTTGATACTTGGAGACTAGGTGTCATGGATGCCCTATCAGTTTGTAGCCACGTAGACTTCTCCTGGATGTATGATTTTAGAGATGGTATGGTTGACATCTTAAGTCCCTTGTCAGTATTGGAACAACTTCAATTTAGGAGCGACATGAAGATAGATGCTGAGGTTTATATGTTATGGTTGGGACGACTCTCTTTTTTGCTGCTCAGGATTGAGTCAGCAACTGAGGTATATTGGTCGAATATGATCCATGATAGTAGGGACGATTCTTTGAGGCTTCACAGCTTATGGATGTAGGTGTGGAGGATGCAGTTTAGGCAATAAGGTCAGATATTTATGATCAGAGTGGCGTAGCGATAGCATGATGAGTCCTTTCTGGTGATAGCATTGGACCCGGGAATTTTAGGGGTTGACAATTGGGCAGTAGGTACAAATGGGAGAGTGAGTTGTTTCTTTCAAGAGCCTATTCATATGGCAAAGTGGATCAGTTCCCTAGGTGGGACATTCAATGGAGAGTATACTGAGTCTTCACAGTATCTGGTTTCTCTACCAATAGGTGGACTTCAAGGGGGCCCCAATGTTAGCACATTGGAGGATAGTATTGTGGGTGGTAGGAGCTCCACATCTTTCAGATGGATTTGGGATCCAAGGATCACCATTAGTTTCAGTTTGGTTCAGCTTGTCCCTATGGGTGTGATGGCATTGCTTGAGGACAAGCAACCTTTGGGAAGGGAGGATTTGTCATGTCCCCATTTTTGGATTCCCCTGTTGGGAAGTGGAAATGACTGTTAAATTTGGTAGCATCGGCAATCATTCTCCAATGAGAGGCCATATGGACCACCCTGAGGCTAGCCAGGGAGATTTGGAAAATCAACCAGTCTTGTGAGGTATTGACAAAAGCCAGGGGAAACGTACAACCTATGTGAGTCAAACCAAAAGTCAGGACGAACGAGATGCTATATGATCTTGTGAGTCTAGCCAAGGCAAAGGTGGAAGCTTTGTAAGTCTAAGACAAAAGTCAAGATGTAAGTCTAATGCAAAAGTCAGGGGGAACGTACAACCTCTATGAGCATAGGCAGTCCAGTGCAAAAGTCAGGGGGAACATACAACCTCTGTGACCATAGACAAACTAGTGCAAAAGTCAAGGGGAACGTACAACCTTTGTGAGCCTAGTCAAGCCTTTGTGAGCCATGAGCAAAAGTCAAGGCATCTAGCAAAAGTTAGGTTGAACATAAAATTCCTATGAGCTAGAAACAAACAATCTTCCTGATATTGCAAATGATGTAAATGTATTGATCTAGTGCGTTGGCACGTGTAACACCATCCACCATGAATAAATTCGAATTGCCATGTATAAGAGTCAAGTCGAATGAGTTGTTAAACTCAAGTTGTAAAAGATAAAGTTGCATAGTTGCATAAAGTTGCATGTTGCATGCATGACATGTGCATGTTGAGTTAGTTCACATGCATTGCCAAGTCAAGGGCGAGTTGTAACTGAAGTCTCAACTCTAGTTATAAATTCGATCTAAGTGAAGTCTCTTGTCTAAGATCTATTTCAAGCTGAAGTTGAAGCATGCAAACAAGTTTCTAATTTCGAGCCCTCTCCTTCTCCTCACCATGCCTTTATAAGCAGAGGTTGACACTCATTCTAATCATTGTGTTATGCAATGTGAGGGAGAATGAATAGAAGGTTGTGAGTATTGATATATCAGTATAAGAAGGCAGCGTATATATCAGAGTAAGAAGGCTGCATATCTATCTAATAGAGGGCAACAAAGTACACCTACAGTGTTGGTGTATATCAGCCCAGAAAAGGACCACAAGCTCATGTATCAGTGCTAGTGCTAGAGAGCAGAAAAGGACAGCAAGCATCTTGTAACAGTGCTGGTACATTTCAGCAAAGAAAGGACAGCAAGGTGTTGTACTTACAGGTCTTAAGTAGTTTTGGCAAGCTCTTTAAGAGCAGAATTTCATGGTGGAATTTTTGTAAGTAATCACACAATATCTTTGCAATAAAAGGAGATTGTTTGTTGGGGGTTTTCTCCCTATATAGGGTTTCCCCAGGGTGTATGTGTTGTTCATGTTAATGCTTATGGATCTACAAAGTTCTATATTGTTGAAATATATTAAGCTGGAATCAAAGTGTTGAAGAATTTAAAGAAATAATCCGCATATTATATCAAGCTCGATAATTTAACACGGTATCAGAGCTTAGGGTGTGAAACAGCTTGTTGAAGTGCAGCAGCAAGTACACACGGATCCAAGCAAGATTGATCAAGTTTCCAGCGCGAGGTCCATGGCATCCTCCATTTCAGTCAGGGCCGAGGATGGCTCGAATGAACTTCCAACATCAATGTGTGGAAGCTCAGGATAATGAATATCTTAAAGGAGCATGATCTTGAGTAGTACGTGACCTCAGTGATGGAGGAACCCACCTCTAATGCAGGGAGAGCGACCTTCAAGAAGAGTCAAGCAAAGGCCAAGCGAATTATCTTTGACTCAATCAAAGACAATATAATGCCAGCAATGACTTCGTTAATGACTGCCAAGGACTATATGGATACCTTGCTAAATCTATATGAGAAACAGGCACCAAGTCGGAAGAGGACACTTAAGCACAAGCTTAAGTATTTGAAGATGGAGAAAGATGAATTAGTAGCATCTTTTTGTTCCAAGATAGCCCAGATCAGAGATCAGCTTTTGGTCACAGGTGTCACTGTGGATGATGATGACTTAGTGTAGGCCATATTTGATGGTCTTCCTTCTTCATGGGAGAATTTCTTATCCAGTGTGAGTGGGAGAGAAATTCAGCCCACGTTTGAGAGGTTGTGGCATGATTGCCTCCAAGATGAGAGTCGCACTGCTACCAGGAGCGAGCCAACCAAAGAAGAGCATTCGGCATTAGAATCAAGATTCAAGGGAAAGAAGGTCACTTTCTAAAAAGGAAGTCAAACACCAAAGGTATGTTCAAAGGCAAGAATATTGATACATCTAAAATTAAATGCTTTAGTTGCAATAAGTTGAGTCATTTTGCTAGAGACTGTTGGTATAGGAAGAAAAATCCAAGGAAAGGGAAACATCATGCCTCAACTTTTGAGGATGACGAATCCAAAAGAAATCAGAAAAGTCCTTCTAATGAAAGAGAAAATAAAAAAGAATATTACCAAGTTTTTGCTTTATCCAATACAGTTATCACAGGGCCGAAAACTTGGTTAGTAGACAGTGGTGCATCAAAGCACATGACAAGGTACAAGGAGATCCTCTCAGATTTCAAGACAAAATCTTTTGCAGAGCAGGTTGAGCTTGCGGATGACAAATGTTATAAGATAGAGGGAGTAGGCTCTATCTCCTTTAGATTGGAATCTGGGGCTATGCTTCATGCTGATGAAGATGTTCCAGGGCTCAGGAAGAATCTACTATCAATTGCAACCCTTGAGGACAAGGGATATTGGGTGATCTTCAAGGATAGGAAGGCACTTCTGTGGGCTAAAGGTAGCCACTTGAGTATAGCAGAACCTATTGGGACTCGCAGAGGAGGACTGTACGTTGTGACAAGACAATCAATTCAGGCATTAGCTCATGATGCGACTAGCTCCAGCGAGTTGTGACACATAAGGCTTGGAAATCTTCATTACAAAGCACTCCCAGATTTGCAAAATATGGTATGTGGCATGCCCTCTATTTCTCTTAGTAAAAATGAAATTTGTAAAGGATGCATGCTAGGTAAAAATATAAAGAAAGCATTTCCTAGCAGTGACAGCAAAACTTGGGGCATCTTAGATCTGGTTCATTCTGATGTATGTGGTCCCATGTCATCTCCCTCACTCAATGGTTGTTTGTATTATGTCATTTTTATTGATGATTACTCAAGAAAATGTTGGATCTATTTCCTTAAAGCGAAAAGTGACACATTTGATAAGTTCAAAGAGTATAAATCCTTTATTGAAAAGCAAACAAGGAAACACATCAGAACCCTTAGAACAGACAATGGAGGAGAGTTTGAATCTCTCCAAAGCAGGAATCAAAAGACAGTTGATCGTGCCATATAACCCTCAGCAAAATGGTGTTGTTGACGGGACAATTTTTGAGGCAGCGAAAGCCATGATGTTTGACTAGGATCTGCCAAATTATTTACGGGCAGAAGCTACCTCCACTGCCGTGTATATTCAGAACAGGTGTCCACATGCTATCTTGAAGGACAAGACTCCTGAAGAGGTCTTCTTAGGGAACAAACCTGAAGTAGGGCATCTAAGGATATTTGGATGTCCTATATATATTCATGTCCCTAAGGTGAAGAGGACAAAGATGGAACCCTTGGGAAAGAAAGGGGTTTTGTGGGGTACAGTGAGAACTCCAAGGCTTACAAGATATATGTACCAGGTCACAAGCAGATAGAGGTAAGCAGGGATGTGACTTTCCATGAGGAAGTCGCATTCAAGAAATCCAGAAAGCTTCAACAGGATTCAGAAGCAGTTCAATCAGCTTCGCCCTCTTCTGAAAATGAAGAGTCAAATGATCATAGGGAGGAACCTCATGAAGGGCCAAGTGATGGGCCCCTAGAACCTGCTGAAGAGTTGGAAAGAACTCTTGAAGAACCTCCAACCAAAAGGAAGACATGATGGCTTAAAGAAACATTGCAGGAAGCAGAAAAGATAGTTGCTCCCAAAGGAATTTTCAGGGAAAGCAAGAGGCCTCATAGATTTGGAGGCTATGTTGCACTGATGAGCAACATCAGTGATGTGAAACCTTCTTCATTTGAAGAAGCAGATAAATTACAAGTATGGAAGGATGCCATGCTTGAAGAATACAGGTCTATTCTAAAGAACAATGTCTAGGACATTGTGTCAAGGCCAAAGGACAAATCAGTGGTCTCTTCCAAATGGATCTATAAGATCAAACATGCAGTTGATGGGAGTGTGGAAAAGTTCAAAGCAAGATTTGTAGCCAGAGGCTTCACTCAGAAAGAAGGTATTGACTAGAACGAGACTTTTGCCCCTGTAGCCAAGTATACCTCCATTCAAGTTATTATTGCATTAGCTTCAATTCTTGGTTGGAAGTTACATCAGATGGATGTAAAAACAACATTCTTGAATGGAAAGATTGAACAGGAGGTCTTTGTAGAACAACCAAATGGTTTTGTACTGCATAACAAAGACACTCATGTATGCAAGCTAAGGAAGGCCTTGTATGGTCTTAAGCAGGCTCCCTTAAAAGCCTGCTTAAAACCCTGGATTGATGGCTTTCTTAAAAGCCTAGGCTTTCAGAAAAGTGATGTTGATGCGAATCTATACTTCAAGGTAAGAGGGAAACAGCCTGTTATACTAATCATGTAGGTTGATGATCTCTTTCTAACAGGAGATGAAGGGCTAATAGCCTGGTGTAAGAGGGAGCTAATCTCAGATTTCGAGATGAAAGACTTAGGCTTGATGCATTACTTCCTAGGGTTGGAAGTGTGGCAAAGACAGGGCGAGATATTTCTAGCACAAGGAAAATACACAGTGGATGTGTTAAAGAGGTTTGGTATGATGGATTGTAAATCCATGTCTACTCCAATGATTACCAACCTGAGGAAGCTGCATGATTCTGATATAGGCTCAGATTTGGTGGATCCCACCATGTATAGGAAGTTGATTGGATCATTAATGTATATGATCCACACCAGGGCAGATATATGTTATGCAGTAATTGCAATGAGTCAGTTCATGGAAGACGAGACAGAGACACTCGGTGGCAACAAAGCACATCTTGATATATCTCAGAGGGACCATTACCTATGATCTGAGATATACATCCAGTGGAGGTTTATTTCTGCATGGGTATGCAGATGTTGACTGGGCAGGAAGCCCAATGGACTGGAAGAGTACTTTTGGATAATGCTTCAGTAGGATCCGCTATGATCTCTTGATCAAGCAAGAAACAGGGACCATTGCATAGAGTACAACAAAGGCTGAGTACATTGCAACAAGTGATGCTAGCAAGGAAGCAGTATGGCTCAGAAAATTGGTTTCTAGGTTGTTTGGTGACAAGCTCAAGACGACAGTGGTTCACTGTGATAATCAAAGTTGCATAAAACTGACAGAGAACCCGATATTTCACAACAGGTCAAAGCATATTTACATGAAGTACCACTACATTCAAGACTTGGTACAGAGAAAAATTGTAAAGCTACAGTACATAGCCATGAGCGAGCAGGTAGTTGATATCCTGACCAAGCCATTGCCATTGAGACAGTTTGTGCAGCTAAGAGGCAAGCTTGGTGTGCCTAAGAGTGCCTCCCTCGCTGAGAGGGAGTGTTAAATTTGGCAGCATCGACAGTCATTCTCCAATGAGAGGCCATATGGGCCACCCTGAGGCTAGCCAGGGAGATTTGGAGAATCAACTAGTCTTGTGAGGTATTGACAAAAGCCAAGGGAAATGTACAACCTCTATGAGTCAAACCAAAATTCAGGACGAACGAGATGCTATATGATCTTGTGAGTCTAGTCAAGGCAAAGGTAGAAGCTCTATAAGTCTAAGACAAAAGTCAAGATGTAAGTCTAATGCAAAAGTCAGGGGGAACGTACAACCTCTATGAGCATAGGCAGTCCGGTGCAAAAGTCAGGGGGAACATACAACCTCTGTGACCATAGACAAACTAGTGCAAAAGTCAAGGGGAACGTACAACCTCTGTGAGCCTAGTCAAGCCTTTGTGAGCCATGAGCAAAAGTCAAGGCATCTAGCAAAAGTTAGGTTGAACATAAAATTCCTATGAGCTAGAAACAAACAATCTTCCTGATATTGCAAATGATGTAAATGTATTGATCTAGTGTGTTGGCACGTGTAACACCATCCACCATGAAGAAATCTGAATTGCCATGTATAAGAGTCAAGTCGAATGAGTTGTTAAACTCAAGTTGTAAAAGATAAAGTTGCATAAGTTGCATAGTTGCATAAAGTTGCATAAGTTGCATAGTTGCATGTTGCATGCATGCATGACATGTGCATGTTGAGTTAGTTCGCATGCATTGCCAAGTCAAGGGCGAGTTGTAACTGAAGTCTCAACTCTAGTTCTAAATGCGAACTAAGTGAAGTCTCTTGTCCAAGATCTATTTCAAGCTGAAGTTGAAGCATGGAAACAAAGTTCTATTTTCAAGCCCTCTCCTTCTCCTCTCCACGCCTTTATAAGCAAAGGTCGACCCTCATTCTAATCATTGTGTTATGTAGTGTGAGGGAGAATGAGTAGAAGATTGTGAGTGTTGATATATCAGTATAAGAAGGCAATGTATATATCAGAGTAAGAAGGTTGCATATCTATCTGTTAGAGCCAGAGGGCAGCAAAGTACACCTACAGTGCTAGTGTATATCAGCCCAAAAAAAGACAGCAAGCTCCTATATCAGTGCTGGTGCTAGACAGCAGAAAAGGACAGCAAGCAGCTTGTAACAGTGCTGGTACATTTCAGCAGAGAAAGGACAGCAAGGTGTTGTTGTACTTACAGGTCTTACAATCAGGTCAAAGTAGTTTTGGCAAGCTCTTTAAGAGCAGAATTTCATGGTGGAATTTTTGTAAGTAATCATACATTATCTTTGCAATAAAAGGAGATTGTTTGCTGAGGTTTTTCTCCCTGTATAGGGTTTCCCCAGGGTATATGTGTTGTTCATGTTTATGCTTGTGGATCTACATAGTTCTGTATTGTTGAAATATATTAAGCTGGAATCAAAGTGTTGAAGAATTTAAATAAATAATCCGCATATTATATCAAGCTCGATAATTTAACAATGACTTATGTGGCTCATCGGTGAAGAAAAAGGGTTATTTAATGTCACTTAATTAGGAGTTGTTATGCATTTAAAGTGACATTAAGGAAATAAAGTTACTTTAGATTAGTAAGTTACTTAAACATTATTAAAATGAATTTTAATCTTAAAGTGAAAGTAAAAGGGGAATAAGGGTCATATTTGATTTAGTCAAAAAGGGGAAAATTCTAGAAGGCATGGAGGAAAGATAAAAGGATAGGTAGAGCTTCACTTTGGGATTATGATTTGATCTCTCATTTTGGAAGTGTTCTTGGAGCAATTGTTTCATTAGGGTTTAGCAAAACCCTTCCACCATTACAGTTTGGTTTCAGTGGTGCAATATCCACCCTAGCTAGACCAAAGGGGAATCCATCCGGGATTTCCATTAGAGTTTTAGTTTGGTAGGGGGAATCCATCCAGGATTTTTATTGGAGCTTCATCTTGGGATTTGTTTTCAGTTTTAGGTTGTAGTGATCTGCTTGGAGAGGTTGTGGCACTTGGAGGATTTTATCTCATCTGTTGAGGAGGCCATGACATGATTCCAGGTTTTTGGTTTGTATTGTGTGTTTTTCATTGATGTATTGCAGCTGCCATAGTAGCCTTTTGATCATTGTATTCATATCTTCATTCATAATAAAATACCACATATTGTCCCTTCTATTTCTGGTGCATTTGTATTACATGCAATATGTTTGACAAAATGTCTATTAGTAGAATACATGCAAACTATTTGTGAAAATTTGTCAACCAGATTAGAGCATCAAGAACACTTATTGCACAGAAGGACATAATATCCCAGCCTATTCTATTGGAGATATTACAATAAAACCCCCAACAACAAAACTGACATCAAGCTTCTAAGAAAGGACCAATTTAGCTTTGTTGTGCAGTGTTCCATCAAAAGGGACCTTGGTAGGGCTCAAAATCTGGCACGGAATATTCCTTGGCCATTACATCTCCAATGTCCACCTCAAATGTAGGGATGGCTCCACCCCAAACCCCAAAATTAAGCCCTAAAGTGGACAGCCTCTTCAAATTTCTGCAACAGTGGTAATGGAGCCGGTTTTGCCACATGGAGAAAGACCAATCTTGTTTATACAAACAAATGTCATCTTCAAATGCCTAGATCCATCTTTTTTTCCATTTCTTAAAAGAAAAATAATTTGATGTCAACACAATTCCTCAAGTAAGATCTTGGTTAAGTCGATCTAGAAATGGTTTTTATCCTCACAATCCCTATATTTGTACATTATACACAATCAAGAGCATCATCAACAACATGATCTTCCTAGTTTTGCAGCTTCATTTGGTATCGTCATCTTTATTTTGGGTCAAGGGTATTATGTTGTTTGATTCTATAACAAGTTGACGGTGTCTATTTGGGCAATGACAAATATCCTCATTAATAGTGAATTTTCACTATGCTAGGCTCAAGCATGAGGTTTATTTCATTTTAGTTATGTACTTGAACCATAAACAAATGCAGCTACACCATTCGCAATTGTTGCAATAACCAAGATCACAAGAAGAAATACCATGCACAAGAACACAAGAAATATTCTGGGAAAACCCTTCTCAACAAGGGAGAAAAACCCAACAATCCTTTGCTATATTCTCAAGAGAAGATCCTTCGGCCATGAAACCCTAATGCAAACAAGAGGGTGCTCTACAACCTTCAAACTTGCGGTCAAGAGAGGTGCACACTTCATCCCTAGAAGATGTACTTACTGAAATTTCCAAATGACAATTGGCTTGTGTGTTTCCTCAATGGGGAAATCACCTTTATTTATACTAGACCAGACACAGCAATAAGTGTGTACAACAAGGCCGACCTCAACAACTAAAAAATATAATTATTATTACAATAATCATTAATTATCTTTCACATATGGTGGAGTCGACCTGTACCCTTTACATCACAATTAGGGTTACAGGTAAATCTTACTCTCAGACAATATAGCAAGGGATCTCACACATCCACTAGTGCTCAGCCACTAGGGGCACATCCCCCTGTGCTCAGCCACAGGGACGTCCTACTCAACAGATCTCTATCTCACTGAGTCCATAGGAGAATCATCTGGAGTATCATCTCAAGCCTGACTCAACTGAGTCCACAAGGCAGGAGACCACACGTCATAACAACTCGGTCCAGAATCTAACGCACACCCATCACATGGGCACCTTCACCCCACACAGGGGTACACATCGTTTCATCTCAATCCAGAGAGGAACGACACACCTAACTCATGGGCATCCTCACCCCACACAGGGGCACACATCGTCTCATCTCAGTCCAGAGAGGAATGACACACCCATCTCATGGGCACACTCAACAAATGGGCTCTCTCACAGGTAGACTCACTCAGTCTGTGTCCTGGAGGATGTCTCACGAAGTTGTAATCATCAACACTCTCTCTCAACTAGGGAAGCATTCTCCACCAGGCCAAGTCTCTCACGGAAGTACTCGAACTTCATCTTGGCAAGCAGTTTGGTGAAGATATCTGCAATCTGCTCATGTGTAGGAAGGTACTACACGTGTACTGCTTTCCTCTGCACCATGTCTCGGATATAATGATATTTTATCTCAATGTGTTTCGATCTATCGTGAAACACAGGATTCTCATAGAGCTTCACACAGCTCTGGTTATCACAATGAATAATGGTAGAATCCATCTCATCGTCAAATAAATCTGTCAGGAGCTTGCAAAGCCACACTGCTTCGCGGACTGCCACACTCAATGCTATATACTCTGCTTTTGTTGTACTCAAGGCCACAGAGCTCTGTTTCCTGCTGCACCAGGAAACCATGGCAAACCCCAAGGTAAAACAACAACAGGATGTGCTCTTCCGATCCACTGCGCTCCCTGCCCAATCTGCATCGACATATCCCTGCAAACTCATGTCTATATTGGAGACATATCTCAAGCCATATCCAACTATGCCTCGTAGATATCTCAATACATGTTTCGTTGCTATCCAATGAGTCTGTCTCGGCTGACTCATGAACTGACTAAGTACATTCACGGCATAGCATATGTCAAGTCTGGTGTCAATCATATACATCAATGATCCAATCAGTTGTCGATACAAATGTGGATCAATCTCGCGTGAATCAGTAGAAGCGTCATTCATTTTCTTCAAATCCATCACCATCGGTATAGGCATGGATTTGCACTCTGTCATACCGAACTTCTTCAATATCTCCACTGTATATTTTCCTTGACTTAGGAAAATCTCATCAGTCCTCTGCCATACTTCTAGTCCCAAGAAGTAGTGCATCATACCCAGATCCTTCATCTCGAATTCAGAAGTCAATGCTCGCTTCCATTCAGCAATAAGTCTTTCTGAACCGGTGAGGAATAATTCATCCACATACAGGACCAAGATTAGGCACTCGTTACCAACAATATGATAATATAGGTTTGGATGAGCAGCACTCTTGCTGGAACCCAAACTCATCAAGAATCCATCCATCTTCTTGTACCAAGCACGAGGTGCTTGCTTTAGTCCATACAGGGCTTTCTTCAACTTGCACGCATGAGTTTTCTCGTCGTGTATCACGAATCCTTCTGGTTGCTCGATGTAAACTTCTTCATCAATCTCACCATTGAGAAATGTTGTCTTTACATCCATCTGATGTAGTTTCCAACCCATGGATGCAGCTAGTGCAATGATAGTACGGATGGAAGTGTATCGAGCTACTGGAGCAAATGTCTCCTTATAGTCAATTCCCTCCACCTGTGAGAATCCTCTGGCTACAAATCTCGCTTTGTATTTCTCGACACTTCCATCAGCTGCATGTTTGATCTTATAGATCCACTTGGAAGTTACTACAGACTTTCCTTTTGGTCTCGAAACAATATCCCATACATCATTCTTCAAGATGGATTGATACTCTTCTGCCATGGCATTTTGCCATACCTGCTGACCTGTCACTTCTACATGACAAGAAGGCTCAGTATCAATGATGTGGCTCATGGCTAAAAAATAGCTCGAAAATCTATTTGGTCACTTGCTCTCTCAGAATGTGCCTTGAGGAGCTGCATGGCCCTCTGCCTCTTGTAGAGTTTGTCGATCCCAGGCAAGCCTTTTATGGCCTACTGCAATGTCTCTGGGGATATCGACTAGAGCAATTGAATCAACTGGAATAATTGGATCAACTGGAATAATGGTTGTCTCCCTCTGAACTGCTGAAGGGGGAGAAGGTACTATCTCACTGTCAATCTCCATCTAAGATTCTTTGGATCTTTGAAAGGCTATTTCTTCTTCAGATAACATCTCTGCTTACCTCAATCTGTCTCTGAACGGGGATGTAGATCCGATATGCCTTCGAAGATTCACCATATCCCACAAATGTACCTTTTTTGCCTGAAGGGTCTAGCTTGGACCTCTTCTCTTTGGGTACATGAAAGTATATTGAACATCCAACTATCATGAAGTGTCCAATCTCAGGCTTCACTCCGGTGAAGGCTTCTTCGGGAGTTATGTTCAAAATTTGGTGAGGACTCTTGTTATGAACATGTACTGTTGTCATGCATGCTTCTGCCCACATAATCATAGGCACACTCTAATCGTGTATCATTGCTTTGGTTGCCTCAGTGATGGTTCTGTTCTTCCTCTCTGCAACCCCATTTTGCTGAGGGTTGTAAGGAACTGTGTACTCCCTCTTGATCCCTGCTTCAATACAGAAATTACTTCAGTCTTTGGAGGTGTATTCTCCTCCATTATCTGATCTTAGTACCTTGATCTTTCTTCCGGTCAGGTTCTCAACCTGAGCTTTGAATTCTTGAAATCTTGCAAGTACTCCATCCTTGGTCTTCAGAAAATAAATCCAAGTTTTTCGAGAGTGATCATCTATGAAGAGTACATAGTACAAATATCCATTCAGGGAGGCAACAGTCATTGGCCTTCTGATTCAAATCCTTCTGATCCAGGAAGTACTTGAGGCTGTTGTGATCTGTCCTCACGACGAATTTTGCCCCAACCAAATACTGCCTGAACTTAGCCAATGGATGCATGATGGCTAGCATTTCTTTGTCATAGATGATGTAGAGGAGCTCAGGACCTCTCAATTTTCGGCTTTCATAAACAATAGGATGCCTATTCTGCATAAGCACTGGCCCAATCCCTTCCCCTAAGGCATCGCACTCTACTGTGAATGGTTGTGCAAAATATGGTAGGGCCAATACTAGGCACGTACTCATCACCTTCTTCATTTTTTCAAAGGTCAATTGTGCTTCTGGGCTCCACTTGAATGCCCCTTTCTTGGTCAAATCAGTCAAAGGTGCGCAAAGTTGAGAGAAACCCTTGACAAACCACCTGTAATAGCAACAAATGCCAAAAAATCCCTTCAATTCTATGAGTGACCTAGGTGTGGGCCATTCAAGTATAGCTTGAATCTTTTCTTGGTGTACCTGTAACCCCTTCACTCCAATGATGTGCCCTAAATAAAGGACCTATGTCATCCCAAACTCACATTTGGATTCCTTACCATATAAGGATTGCTCTTCCATGATAAACAAAATCTGCTCCACATGTTGAAGGTGCTCCTCCCAAGTTTTGTTATAGATCAATAAGTCATCAAAGAAGAGCAATAGAAACTTCCTCAGTTGCTTGTTGAACAAATGATTCATGCAAGATTGGAAGGTGGCTGGCACATTAGTCAACCCAAAAGGGATTACCAAAAACTCATAGTGCCCATAGTGACATCGGAAAGCAGTCTTGGAGATATCTTGCTCCCTCATCTTTATCTGATGATAGCCGAAGTGCAAGACAATCTTTGTGAAGTACACAGCCCCATGGAGCTCATCCAATAGCTCATCAATCCTTGGGATGGGGTATTTATTTTTGATAGTCTTCTTGTTTAAAGCCCTGTAGTCAATACACATGCGCATTGTCCCATCCTTCTTTTTCACCAATACCACTGAAGATGAAAAGGGACTGGAACTTGGCCTAATGTGGCCCGTGTCTAATAATTTTTTAATGGCCTTCTCAATTTCGTCTTTATAATTCTTGGCGTGCCTGTAGGGAGTGGTGATGACAGGTTTCACACCCTCCTCCAACTCTATGATGTGCTCAAACCCCCTATCTGGTGGTGCCCCTGGTGGTATGGGCTCAAAGACCTTGTTGTGCCTGTCGATGATTTTCTAGATCTCTAGTGAGTAGTAAGTTTCCCCCTTCTTATCCACCCTGACTGATACTCTACACTCTGTTGCATAAGCAATGTCTTCCCTCCTGAAGATGGCCTCCTCCATGCGCTTTGTTGTCACCACTCTTGGACCTCAATGTGTTTCCTGTCATGCCCATGAGAACCACCTTTTTCCCATTTTCCTCTGTAAAGGACATTTCCATGGTTTTGTAATTTGTGGTGATTGGCCCCAATGTACTAAGCCATTGTACTCCAAGGATGATATTGGTGTCTGGAAGGTCCATAACATAGAAATCCTGAGCCAAATCATGCCTGCCCAACGTAAGCTTCATTCTCGGAATGTATCTGTCACAAGGCATGGTGCACCCCCCTGCTACCTCCACACGAAATCCCTCAAACTTAGTTGTAGGTATGTGTCTCCTTTGCAGTAGGGTTGAATCAATGAAGTTGTGTGAGGCACCCCCATCAATTAGAACTGAGACCTTCTTCCCTTGTAGCACCCCTCTCATCCTGAAAGTGTTGAATTTAGGTACCCCGTTGATGGATGCTAGTGTCACCTTTTCATCTATTGCAAGGTCGTGACTTGCATCCTCCTCTTCTGCGTGTCAAGTGGCCTCTACATCTATGTTCTGTAGATGGCCGAAATCTTCCTCCTCCTCATCATCCGAGATCACCTCAATGTAATGAGTCTTTCCCTTACCCATGCATTTGTGTGTTGGATCCCAAGGCTCTTTGCAAGTGAAGCACAACTGCTTCCTCCTCAATTCCCTCCTAGTGGGCTCATCCATCCTACCCCTTCCTTGGTCAAACCCCCTTTGGTCTCTCCCTCCTTGGTTCATAGGAGGTCTTTGGTCTCTACCCCCTTGGTTTAGAGGAGGTCTAGGGGTAAATATCGTCTTTGTTGCTGATCCTAAGTCCCTGGTCTTCCATATCGCATCATGCAAGTTGGTAGGCTTAAAAGCCTTGACCCAACCCCTCAAGCGCTCCATCAACCCCTCTGTGAAGAGCATCACAAGTCTCGCTTGAGACACATCATGTACCATAATTGTTATCCTCTGAAACTCTTCTATGTAAACCTCCGGTGATGCTGTCTGTCTAAGCTGGGTGAGTTCCCTGAAAGGTAGCTCCGGATCCCCCTGGTCAAACCTGTCAATGAGCTTCTGTGTAAACTCTGTATAGGATGTGATCTGATTGTGACCAAGGGTGGTCAACCCATGGTACCACCAATCATGAGCCTTGCCCTCCAAGTACATGGTGGCAAACTTGATGGCATCCATCTCCCTCATAAAGTTGTAGGTAGGTATCAAGTTTCTACACCCATGCTTGCACAGTCATCTTAGAAGATCCATCAAAATAGGGAATTTCCATCTTGCCTACCCTACGCTCCAATTCATAGTTGGGTCTTTGATACTGTTTAGGCTTACCCCGAAACTTGATTCCACAATACTGATCCAGCGTGACTTGCCTTTGGAACCCTACACTCAAGGCATGATACTCTCTGGCATACTGCTCAAAGTTGTCCTCAATTTCGTCCTCATAGTTGTGTTAGGGTCTAGGGGTGGTCCTACTGTGTGTTGTCCCCTGAGGATCTCCACCTCCATAACTATGTCCCTCAGTGTGATAGTGAGGACTATGCTCCTGCTGAGGTCTAGTTCCCCCATGAGACCCACTAGCTTCCTTGTTTGCATAAATCTCAAGTCCCTTTCCTGCATGAGTCATCTATAATAGGAGTTGCACAAGCCTCTCCTGACTAGCATTCACTTTTTCCAGAGTCTCCCTCATTTCAAACTGTCCCCCGCGCATTTCTTCCTGGTTCTACTGTAGATGGTGCACAAGTGAACTTTTTGTCTGACTTATGGAGCGTTGTAACTCCTTGGCAAAACCTGCTAGAATCTGTGGCTCACTGCCTTCACCAGAACCCTCCATCTCTGCCTCTGTTTCACCTGTCTGCTTCATGTGTCTGCCCATGTAGATACCACTGAACTTCTGCATGCACTAATCCCCACTGGCTGGGAGGATCAACGCTCTGATACCACTGTAATTTTCCCAAGCCAATTTTTTTGCTCGGAACACTAATGGCTCACTATATGTTGTGTTTGCTTATGTGTTTACAGGTTTACTCATGGAGTTGCGCATTAGAGTTTATGTGATGTTGATTAATCAATGGAACAATAGATCTGAAGCATATATTATAAACAAGACAAGATACAATAAGGAACACCAATATAGAACCAATAATATCATATCTGACCTTTATTTAGATAGTAGATAGATCCTTGAACAAGAGATCTACAGATCTGGAAGAAAACCCCAATAATATCAAAGATGGGTTGCCAACCGATACAATAATAGTCAACACAATGATAATAGCCTCCCAAAGGCTCTCTGAAGAGAAGATCTAAGCCTCCAAAGGCCAACAACTACAAGAGAAGACTGATGAGATGAGATCCTGATCCAATATGGTGCCAAACCCCTCCAACTGGTTGAGTTGCGCACTGGCTTGGCTGCTAGTGAACCCCTAAGTTTCGGCTCTCCTCTTCTTGTGCTCCAAATGCTCCAAAACCTTCTCAGAATGTAGATCAAGTTACTAGAACCCCCCTAGCAAAGTTTTAGGCTGAAGGGTGAAGTTTTGCCCCTCCAAATGAGAAAACCTTCAACTGGTTTGCGCCCCCCTGGTTGACTGAATCGCCAAGATTTCGGCCTTACCTCTAGAAGCCTCCAACTGCTACAAAAATCATCGAAATGATAGATCGGGCCAAGACAATCTAGCTGGTGAAATCTCAAGATGATCTATTATGAAGATCTAGGCCACCAAATAATGAAAACCTCCTCATGCAGTGCGCCCCTCTCTCCTCCAAGTCGTGCCAAGCTCCAGGAAATAATCTGTTGGGATAACCTCCTCCTGAATAGACTAGAAACGATGCCCTAGACCATACGAAGAAAACCCAAATGCTCATTTCCCAAAAAGCTCCCTCCTTTCCTCAGATCGAACTGATCTTCTCAAGGTGGTGCACCCCACATGTTGGAAACCCCCTAGGCTACGCACTAGCTTGCCTCTGCCAATAGAACTGACCCCTGCAACACTGTAGAATGGTGTGGGAGAATTGTTGCACCTCCGGGACCAAGCTTGGATCAAGGAAGGTGGAATCTTTCACCATCGAGTTTATCTCTAGGGTTTTAGTCACAAAACCCTCAAAATTGCTTGTGCTCAAGAGCTCCAATGCAAAATATGATAATAATCCAAAATGCCTTAGAAGTGCGCCCTTCCTTTCTTTTATAGCTCTAGTCTATTCATCTGTTGAGTTAGTTAAATCCTAGGGTTAACTCTTAGCTTAACTCCACCTTTTCTTTTCTTTCGTTGAGTTACCCTTTTTAACACAAAGTCAACTCAGCAATATAATGTTGTGTTTAGGAAGTGTCTTCTGGTTGACTTTGTCCCCATGATGCATGAGACTATAGTCTAGTGGGGATAGCTAGACTGAGTCTCTCCAGACCTCTTCATCAAGAGGTGGGGGACATTACACTGTTACCATTTTCCCTAGAGCTAGAAGGGCTCTATAATGAATGTGAGCAAGTCTCCTATGCCATAGCTCACTCAAGCTGATAGTATCATGTAATAGGGCCTGGACTGGTCTGATGGTCAACCTGTATAAGCTGCTTTCTCGAACACCAATTAGTCTGGCAGAATTTATATGTGAGTCCTTGTGCCATGAAAGAACTTTTCCTTCAAAAAGGGTAACCTTGTAGCCTTTGTCTTCTAAGGCAAAAATGGAGACAAGGTTCCTCTTCATCCCAGGTACATATAGTACCTCACTTAATTGAAGAGGTATGTCAGAATCTAGTTGGAATGTAGAAGTTCCAACCCCTTTCACATTATATCTGGCATTGTCTCCAAGTACAACATGTAGATTTGTCTCTTTCTCAACAAGATCTGTCAGGTGATCTCTAAATCTGGTCATGTGCCTAGAGGCACCACTGTCAATAAACCAAGTATCATTATCAGTAGGAACCATACTTGAGAGTGTTGAAATGAATAAGAAGGCTTCTTCTTTGATGTCTTCATCTCTCTGAAGTCTTGGCTTCCAGTAACTGTATTTGCTTGATTCATCAAGTTTATCTTCCATCATAGTTTTGTTCATCATATTTTTAGATTCTTCACAAACCCTTGCCAACTGGGCTAGAAAACCTAACGGCTAGGCTAGGCTAGAAAAATTAGGTTTTGTTGGGCTTATGACTGCCAACAATAAGCCTTGAAAGTCAGGAGAACACTAGTGAGCTGAAAAGCTCCTTCAATGAGCTGTAGAAACCCTAAACCTGAATTTTCTGCAGAAAATTGCGAAACCCTAGAAACCCTAGGGCCAAAAATCCAAAATTCTCGAAATTGCAATCTAAAGCTTGTTGGAGGTGCGTTGAAGGAGGTCGTACACTCCCATACAATTTTTAGACCCAACTCTCAAGTATAAGGTGCTGAAATAGCCAAACAAGAGAGGGTCGTATGGATTTCTGGAAACCCTAAGAGGTCGTACGGTTCTGTAGAAAGGAGGACGGTTTGCTTTGAAGCTTGTGTAATGGGTTCTTCAAGACCTATGCTCTGATACCATGTTGAATTTTCACTATGCTAGGCTCAAGCATGAGGTTTATTTCATTTTAGTCATGTACTTGAACCATAAACAAATGCAGCTACACCATTCACAATTGTTGCAATAACCAAGATCACAAGAAGAAATACCATGCACAAGAACACAAGAAATATCCTGGGAAAACCCTTCTCAACAAGGGAGAAAAACCCAGCAATCCTTTGCTATATTCTCAAGAGAAGATCCTCCAACTATGAAACCCTAATTCACACAAGAGGGTGCTCTACAACCTTGAAACTTGCGCCCAAGAGAGGTGCACACTTCAGCCCTAGAAAATGTACTTGCTGAAATTTCCAAATGACGAGTGACTTGTGTGTTTCCTCAATGGGGAAATCACCTTTATTTATACTAGACCAGACACAGCAATAGGTGTGTTTGTTGGCACAACAGGGCAACTTCAACAACTCAAAAATATAATTATTATTACAATAATCATTAATTATTTTTTACATATGGTGGAGCCGACCTATACCCTTTACATCACAATTAGGGTTACAAGTAAATCTTACTCTCAAACAATATAGCAAGGGATCTCACACATCCACTTGTGCTCAACCACTAGGGGCACGTCCACCTGTGCTCAGCCACAGGGACATCCTACTCAACAGATCTCTATCTCACTGAGTCCACAGGAGAATCATCTGGAGTACCATCTCAAGCCTGACTCAACTAAGTCCACAAGGCAGGAAACCACACGTCATCACAACTCAATCCAGAGTCTGACGCACACCCATCACATGGGCACCTTCACCCCACACAGGGGTACACATTGTTTCATCTCAATCCAGAGAGGAACAACACACCCAACTCATGGGCATCCTCACCCCACACAGGGGCACACATCGTCTCATCTCAGTCCAAAGAGGAACGACACACCCAACACATGGGCTCTCTTACAGGTAGACTCACTCAATCTGTGTCCTGGAGGATGTCTCACGAAGCTGTAATCATCAACAATTAAGGCATGGTCATTAATAGTTGGAAAAAATTGTCAATTTAGAACATAATCTCCTAAAAAATGTCTATTCATACCACCAATGGCGAATTGGTTCAGTAATGAGGTCAACAGAGTGTTAAGTTGTTCACCACATTCCATTCATGTTGTGGTTTTCCCCCACCAACATGGCCTAGAGTTTCCACAAGATGAGGCCATGTGCAAGTCTCACAATTTGGGAAAATAGATACCCCTCATAAATTCAACCTTTACTCATTGTTATAGAACAACTGTACAGACAATCAAGGGATGTTTCTTGAAGAACTTCCAAAAAGGAAAAAAAAAAACAGTATTCCTCTAATTCAACCCTTATTCATCATTGCATCGAGAGAAGCAAGATGCCATATAGCCCAAGTTGGGGGAGATCTAAAAGTTACTTCACGTGTGTGTAATGAAAAAATAAAAAAGACAACATAAAAAATGACTATATATGTTTACACACACTAGCATAGATCAACATAATCCCTAATCTATTGAGTACCAAGGGGTTTTCACTTGGAGGTTTTTGATCCCTCTTGGTGCTTAATAAATCCAAGGTTAAGATGGATCTATGCTAGTTATAAAACAATTGTGTAGCACATTGGGCATGTTCCTTGAACACCCCCCCATGGTGGAGATCCAAATAACATGCAGGCCAAGTGGAGAGAGATATAAATGTCACTCCATGTGGTGTGTAATGCTGGGAAAAAAATACATAAAAAAGGTTGACTTAAAAATATTTACATAAAATAGAATTTTTAGTTGAGCCCGAGCGATGGAGTTGCTACGTCTCTTGTGCGCGACAGCTAGGGTTTAGCCCTGACGGCTTGTTGCCTCTGCGCGAGCTGGACTTGCAACTCGTGTCCGTCCTCTTCCTTGACCATGACAGCGGCGACCTCGTCCATTTCCGTGGTTACTCGAAGCAGTGGAGCCATTCCATCCATCTCCGTGACCAAGCCGGTTTCAATTTCGTAGTTTGGTGTCTCTTTTCGGGATGTTGTTCAGCAGGGCTCTGCTCCTTCTTCATCTCTTCTGGTTAAGGAAGCCCCTTCTCTAGTCATTCCCATGGGACAAGATACAGAGGAAGACGAAGAATATTACAAATCCATGAGTTTGGTCTGTCACTTCAATGGATTTTGGACAAAGTTAGTTAATCTCAACAGTTGGATCTCGGCTACCTGGATCCCTATCATGCAACAACAAGCTTTCATTCATCTGTGTTCCAAAGGATTATTCATTGTTGAGTTTGACATTGACGAGGATCGGGATCTAATTCTCAACTCAGGTTCATGGTTTTGAGGAAACTCAGGTTTGTGCATGAAACCCCGGACTCCTTTCAATCCAACTACTAACATTCTCTCCTCGACTCCTACGTGGGTGAGGCTTCCTAATTTGCCCTTTCATTTTTGGGGTTTACCCTCTCGTGAAGCCATCAGTTCAGCTTTGGGAAAGTTCCACTTTGCAAGACGTGAAACTACAAAGCACAGCACCTCTACTTTTTCCCATATCTGTGTGGAAATGGACTTTAGTAAAGGATTCCCAGCAGAAGTTACTCTATTCTGACTGGTAAAAATTATTCTTGGTCTCAGAAACTAGACTATGAGAGGGTTTCATTGCGTTGTAGATCTTGTTTTGAAACGAGTCATCTTGCAACCCATTGTCCGAAAGGGTCTAGGAAGAATAGAAAGATTCAGAAATCCACTTGGTGGGTGGGATCTAATGACAACCATCAAGTAATCTCAAAGAAATGTGGACAGCCTCCTCAAGTGAGTGAAAATCTGCCTCAACCAGATCCTCCTCTCCAATCTCAAGACTCGTGCAAAGAATCCATTCTGAAGCTAGAGGAAGAGACATATTCCCCTCGGGTCTCAAATGACGGACTTCAAATCCAGTCTTCTCCAATGCCATCAGCATACTAGGCAAATCATGCCGATTATGCTGAGGTACCGAATCAAGAAAAAATAAAAGCTCCAGATCAAGACAATCCAGGAATTAGAAGCATCACAAATATCTCAACATCTTCAAATGAAGTTTGGACGGTTGTTGGAAAGAAGAAGAAATCATATGTAACATCACAACCAATGGTAACACGAAGTCAGGCCCGCAAGTCAGTCAAAAAGACGAGCTCTTCCCCAACAGGTTAATTTAGATGCAATGTCTCTTCACTTTTATCCTCAGAGTCTTTTCTCGAGTGTATTCAGTAAGATTGTTCTATGTGAAGTTCTCATTTGAGTATTTGAAACCACTATTGAAAAAGTCGACATCGACAAAAAGTCAGCAAGGGTCCAGAAAACATCGTTTCGGAAAAAGTCGGCAAAAAATCGAAAAAACCACGACAAACATTAAAAAATACAAAATATATTCATTTTTTTCAAAATTTTAAACATATAAAGCAACAACAACATCAGATAAACACATTGGCACATAAATATGGATAAAACACTAATATATATCAGTGTTGTATAAACCTCTGATATATTAGATATATCGTCGAGATAAAGGGGAGGGCGATATATTCTATTGAATATATCGCGACATATCCGACGTATTGAATGTGTCGCGACACAATCAATACGACGATATTTTCCATCATCTCACGCTATTTTAGCAATATGTCGCGACACATTCAATATGTCACAACACATTGCTAAAATAGCACGAGATGATGGAAAATATCGGCCTGCTGGAAAAGAAAAGCGAAACTCAATTCTGCAATAGATTTTTTGTTTAAGGCATTCAGTTGGATCCAAGATAATGGGTGATGGTCAAATTGAAGGATGGTGTCACTATGCCTGCAGTACTTTCTTCATTATATTATGGATGAACCTGGCCTGGTCTAAAACTATGATCTCATCGTTGATTTTTTTACTTATTATATGTTGTATCATCTCGTCACTGAGTTACAAGAATGCTTGCAGGCCTCTTTATATTAAAAGGAAGTTTATTTAATGAGACACAACCCATATGGGTTTCTCAAATGCAATATGCTTATGCAGAATGTAATTTTCTCTCTCTCCCAAATAGAAATTACAGATTTTTCCAAGGAAAACAAACTGAAACATCTCACGTGTATAAAAGAAAACAATTATGCAAAATATTCACACTTGAATGAAAATTTACAGAAATTATCAATAATTGGCCTGTGTATGTGTGTCTAATAGATTGCAGACTAGCAAACCCAATGTGTTCAAAAGTATGCTAAAGAGGCCAAAATGGCATATTCCTTTGCAATGAGCATCTAAAAACAAGAGCAAGTTGTTGTGGCTAAATGGACATTGGCAGATAGGCTGGAGGGGATGGATGTTTGAACATAGACAAGATGAGTCATCAAAGATCTGCTATGGCCTTCAATGAGTCATGTGCAGAAGATCATGACCAATGTTGTATTTTCATATTGTTGTATTTTCATATTTATGTAGCAATGTGTCTATTTGATGTTGTTGTTGCTTTACATGTTTAAAAAATTGACAAAAATGAGTGTTTTTGTATTTTTTTGAGGTCTTGCGACATTTTCCGAGATATTCCGATATTTTCTGTCGATGTCACCAATAAGTTACATTCTGGACCCTCGTCGATACTTTCCCTGAGATAAGATATACAGCAATGATATATACGATGTAGTGGATGCCAAATAAAAGACGATACATCAAAGTCGATACCGAATCCTCAACCCTGATAGTTTTCCAATCATGACTCAAAAGTGGAGAACCAATATAAAATGACCTCACATATATAAATGTATATCATCATAATGAGGTAGATGTACAATGCAATGTTTTAAACTCGGAATCAATCGATGGTCAACTCCAACTCCAACTCAAACTCAAACTCAAACTCGAACTCGGATTGACTCAGACCGATCTTATTTCAATGACTTGATTTACTAAACATTACATAAAATATTTAAATTTTAATGAAAAAATTATATTTTAAAAAATTCCAAAAAATTATTGAAACTTTGAAAGAAAGCATTATGAATAAATGAGCAAGAACATTTAAATGACAAGCAATGTTCCACCATTTCTTATATTCGGATCCTCATCATTAGTATCAGTCTTTGCCTCTACCTTGAACCTCTAGAGACATCAGTGAACGCCTCCCAATTTTGATGAAACCACCTAATTGAAGCCTTATAATATGGTAGAAAATGCTTAACATGCCTCATGAATGATTTTGGTTTGAGTGAAAGGTACATTTCCGCTAAGGCTATGTTAGAGGAATTCAATAATCAATACCACCAACATCGAAGTACATAAAGGGCTTGGTGCTCTTGATTAAATGCCAATCCCATACCCTCATACATGATATAATCCAATGAAAATGTTGCAATCCTACCAATCCTGAAATACTGAAAACTGTTAAGTTTGCTAGATATTGAATGGGATATGAAATTCTACTTTCTCCATATCAAGTCTGATGAGGTTGGAACCACTCTCAAACATCCTGAAACAATTAATGGTAACATTAAAAATTTAAGTAAAAGGATAAAAAGGAAAGATAAAGTTTTAAGTAAACGGTAAACCATTAATTGCCGGCGTTTTTGGTCAAACCCTTTTAAAAAAAATTCAATCTTGCATGTTGGTGGGGTCTAGTACCTACTTGACCAAGTCAAGCCCTTCTCCTTCCTTCTCCAACAACAACAAACAAAAATGACAAAAAAAACTCAAAAAATCTGCTTTATGAAGATGATTTCCACTAACTGGCCACGACTTTTTCAAATTAGAAAAAATCGCGATTTTTTCTAGCCGATTTTACGTCGACCGGAAAAAGTCGCGATTTTTTTAAAAAGTAGCGAAAATCACAGGCTTTTTCAACACTGTTTGAAGCAGTGATTAGTAGCTTGTACTGGTGGTTTATTTGAGGCCCCAAATTGGCCAAAATTTTGTAAGACTTTGTAACTCCTCAGCGGTTTCGACCACACCCTTTTTTGATAATATAAATCTCCCAATTTTTATTAAAATATATACATAAACTATCATAGATCTATCTTAACCCCAAATCTATTTAACACCTAGAGCACGCTTAACAGATTCAGGTTAAGATAGAACTATATTAGTTATAGAACAATTATGCAGCAATAACACTTGATAGGCAGTTGTGTGCCCCTTGAGGCTCAAGAAAGTTATAGCCTTGTCTTCCGTTGTTCAAAATTTGGAGAATACTCATCATCTGCTCTATTTCTAACTGTTGTTATATAGAAACACGCCATGTAAATTCTTCAAAAACCATATATGGTTTAGATCTTCTAAGTATGGAAATGCCTTGCCTTCTCACTCGGATGTCATGGTGGCTTTAGCACAGTTCAACAACTTGACCGGGGGAAAATGTAAAATCCATATCCAGAGAGCCCCAAAAACCCAATTCACCGTGGACTGCTAACCTACCAAATTGAAAGCTGGCAGGAAACCATGTTCCTTTTTCACACTGGAGAGGTTTTTAATAATTGAAGCAGATAGAATAAGTGGAAGCAATTTCAGCATGGAAGAACAATAAAGGCATAATTTAGAACTTGAATGCAAACTTACTATGGCCTGCGAAGAGACGTCCTCTCCAGGGGAGTCCAGTGGAGGGGAGAGAGAGGGTGAAGCCATTGATTTCGACATTACCGAACTCTGAATCTTCTCAGTCACCCCAAGCGAATGGCCTATTTTTTTCCTGTCCTTTGACAGATGAACTGTGGAGGAAAAAGACGGATGGCGATGGAGTGTTATTGTTGTTGGGAAATTGCATATCAATGGCGAATGAGTAGGAGATAGGGCCACAGCATTCATGTTGTTTTCTCAGTTAAAATTGTCTGCACCGCCCATTGAAATCTGTATATACCTAATAAATGATAAGGCCTTCGCTCTGGCCTTTTGATCAATAGAACATCATAATACGTGTTCTATTTGCGAAAAAGAAAGACCTTCAGCGATTTCGAGGAATGTGTAATCAACTCTATAGCGATAAGAAAAAAAGAAATTAATTTAACGTCTACAACGCTAACATTGTTCCAAGTGAAGATATTTACATCGATGTTCATATTGTTTTATTGTTTTAGAAGGCTTCATACTTTAAAATGAAATGTTTTTTAGTTTTTAGTTTTTTGGATGTGCAAAACATACATACCCTTTCTTTCCAAGCTTTTTTTAATTTTTTCCAGCGCCCAGTTTCACAACAGAGTTGATGGGAATTGGTTCTTAATTGAGCAATACACATTTTTTGCTCTCTAAGATATATTGGCCCATGTGTACGTTTTTTTATGATGATTGTAAGTGGAGTTAAACTCTTCAATATAATACTCTTTCTTTCTCCCTAGCCCTTTATCCCAAGTTCGCTTGTGGAACCTATCGATAATAAAAGCCTTTATCTCTTTATTGTTCGTAGGGCACCTATTCAAGTAAATATCCCATTTACTAAATCATTTAATATTTTGTCGCATCGACGTCTTTTTTCGTTTGCACAATATGTCATAGAAGACAACCTTAGGCCAACAATCATCTTCTATTTGCTCAATTTTTTTTAGATATCTTATGAGTCGCACCATAGCAATTGCTTCAATAGAAGCAGCCCCCATTTCACTCAACATGATATCATAAGGGACTGAACTTTTAATTTTAAACTTGTTTGTAATCAAGTGTTTTTTAATCTTCTCAATTTGGTTTCACTGTAAGTCAGATGTACTGCTCACTCACACTTCACAACCATAGAAAACCATCGGGATCACTAAAATCCCAAAGAGAGTTTGCATAGTCTTCCAATCCCATAGCTCTGCCTCTTTGCACCTATTTTGGAAAGCATAGAACGCTTTCCAACCTCTCAAAGTTATTTTCTTTCTACAACCTTCCCAACTTAGATTTTTGTTGAAGTCAATTTCGAGGTATTTGTAATATGCCACTTCTTCAAGAGTGTTGCCTTCAAAGTAGAACTTATGTCGGTTATGTTTTCTTTTGCTAGAGAAAACTACCACTTTCATCTTGCTAGTATTGATTTGCATCTCCATTGTTCTACAAAAGTGATCAAGGGAAATTAAGTGTTCTTGCAACCTAGGAGTAGATTTAGCAATCAAAATAAGGTCATTTGCATACAAAAGAACCCTTATCACAAGCTCACCTAAAAGAGCACCATCACCATCCTGTAGGTTTAACCACTCTTCAAGTTTAATTGTATATAAACCAAAAAGGGTAGGGGACAATGGGCACCCTTGCTTGACCTCGATATCACTCCTAAAACTTTCGAAGATACCAGCTAACGTTCTAATTTTGACTTTAACCTCCTCATATAGCCTATGGACAACTACTCTCAAATGCATAGGAACCCCAAGTTCCTCCATTCTATGTCAAAGATTATCTCTAGGGACTGTGTCAAAATCTTTTTTGAAATCGACAAAGCAACAAAAGGCTTCCTCTTTTTTCTCCCACACTTTTTCAATGATGTGCCTTAGAGTTATATTGTGATCAATCGTGGAGTGTTTAGGTTTGAAACCTGCTTGCCCTTTAGCACGGTTATCTCCTTCTTCTGCCCACTTGCTAATTATACTTTCTAGCATGCTTCTGAATAACTTTGCAAACAAGGGGTTTATCATTATGGTCCTATAGTTGGAGGGATTATTGACATCACCACTCTTGAAAAGCGTTATTGCTAGGCTCATTTTCCAATCTATAGGGAATCCCTGTTGAATGATGTTGTTGAAAAATTTCATAATGTGAGGTGCAAGAGTTTTTGAACCCTGCTTTAGATATTCTATTTGAATTTCAACTAAATCTTTTGTTTTCCCAACACCCAACTTTTTAATACCCACCTCAATCTATTGCACGATGAAGAGCTTAGTAGTAGTGTTGACCAGAGGGGGGGGTCAACCTTAGGATCTTGCTCATAAAGTTGCCTTGCATACTCAAACCATTGATAAGTTGTGATTTATTTTCAGTTTGTTTCTTTCTCGTTTGAAGTTCCTTACAAAATAACTTGTGGTTATTTTTCCCCAGGAAGATTAGTTCCTCCCTCCTTGAGATCATGAAATCACCTTTTTTCTTTCTTACAATCTGCTCGTAGGCTTTTAAGTTCATTTCTTTCCAGCTTGACTCTTTCAAAGTTTTCCTTGTTGTTTTGCATTCCTCATCAAACCAAGCATTAACCGGAAAGAAATTTGTTTTAGATTTCCTATTTTTTGCTCTTTTGCATTATGCAAGTGCGTTTTGAATTAAATTTGTTAGCTCGTGACTATGGAGGCCCTGGGATGGAATTTTCTCCTTGTTAAACAACCTCTCTAGCGCTATCTTGAAGGTATTATAGTTTTTTTAACTCAAAAGAATTATGCTCTTTGAAGGAGGTTGTTGAATGCACTGATTTTTTTTTGTCCCACATTGTTGTTGTTGTTCAGTCCAAGTGAAACTTAAATAGATCGGTCTATGATCAAATTTCAACTCCCACAGTTGTTCACCAATCAAAACTTCCTCCATTTTCTCACACAAGTCATGCGAGCAAATTGTATAATCCACTACACTCGCACCATTGTAGGTATTGTAGGTGAAATAACCATAATTTGCCCATCTAATCAACACATTACAAATGAATAAGTCAAATGCCCCATGTAAAGTAAGCAGTTGCTCGCCAAAAAGGTTGCAACTTTTGTTGTCCTCTAAAATTGTTGTCCATTGATGATCGATTTCTCCTGTAAGCCAAATGGGATTGTAGTCTTCCTTACAACAAACAAAACTATATCTTCTGTCGAAAGATCTGACTTCCTTTTGTTTCCATCTCTGGTTGGGAGCGATGACGAGAGTGAAAGGTTTTGCGGGGGTTGATTTGTGGTGCTTGCTTGTCATACACCATGCCATACTATGTCACTATAATGATTGCAATGATTTGGATTGGGCGACGGCAAAAAGTGGTGACTCTCCAAACACCATGGTCCTCCTAATTATGGACACTATTTTTGTAGTGATAATAATAATAATAATAATCTATTTTTAAGGTCACAATCAAGTTGGACATCAAATTGGTATATGATATCCTCTTGTTTGTGGGACAAGGAATCCCCTCCACACAACAATTTGACTGCTAAAGTTTAGAGTGTTCATCTTCTCCATTGAAATCACCCCAACATGTTCACTTTCTCCATCTAGATCACTCCAACACCTCTTAGCTATGTTTAGTTGATTAGATGAGTTGAATGCAATATTAATTAGGGAATTTTCGTTGTGATACAAGGAAAGAGATTTGAACATTGCACCTCTTCCTATTATTATGATTGATAGACACCATTGTTAATCTATATCTTTTTATTTCTATCAAGTAATATATGAAGACTTTAAGTTGGCTTTCTAATCTTAAAGATAATACGATTAGTTAAAAATAGCTCATTTCCTCCATTGAGATCACCTCAACACCTCTTTGCTATGCTCGCCAACTCAGAATCAATGGATTAGGATTTCAAATGTAACATTAGGAGATAGATTCAAACCTTGCAACTCTTCCAATAATTATTAATACACCATAGGTAATCTCGGCATACACTTTTATCACTATCAAAGAATAAATGGAGACTTTGAGTTTAATTTCTCATCCTAAAGATGATATGGATTTGCATTTGCCTTGTTGAGATTGAAACTCTAGAGTAAAGTTAATATCAGTTTTGTTGGGCGCCATCTAATCTTCTAGCAAATTTACCTCCCACTGTTAGAATTTGATGAGGCAAGGAGTCAAAGTTTGGATCGATCTATAACTTTGATTGATTTTTCAAGGATCTAGATCGATTAAGAATTTAAGAAAACTTTTGGGGGCATCATTCCACCATGCATGAAACTCTAATTATGCCTAAAAAATTTGTTGGATTCTTATCAAATTTGAGGCAAAAAAGATTGTCCTTTTGCTACAAGGTTAACTTACCCCATTTTGGTGAGGCTTAGTTTAGTGAATGTGTGTGTGAATGTGTATCATAAATGTACTTTATCTTTTCTCTTTTGGATGACTCCATCCAAATTAATCACTCATCTTTATTATTGGAGACTTGGTTTGATCACTCTTTTTTGGTTTGATTTAGTACTTTACATATAGTTAATATAGATGAAGTACATTGTGGCATTAACCCTTCTACTTACATGATCAGTCTCTCTTTTGGATTTCTACTATTGTATGTGTATTTGCATTGTTGTTGCGTTCCCATGTCAAGTTTATGTTTATCTCTTATACAAGTTCAACCACATGAAACATTATTGAACTTTAACAAACTAAAAGTTGACTTACAAGGATGCTTTAATGCTTTAACGGTGAAGCATATATATTAGGTAACAATTATCTCTACGCTAAGGTAAGGTTATTCTTGGCCTCTAGCTCGTAGTCAATACACTACTACAATACGTCCTTTTTTGTGACTTTTTTCTAGTGTTCTCTTGTGAATAAATTAGAAAAACGATGCACAACGATCCTTTTTTTTCCTTTGTTGCATTTTTTTCAACCATTTTTGGCATTGTTTTAGCATTTCTTTTGCATCGTGTTAGCGTCCCACTAGAAGGATGTTATCAAGAATCTAGAAGGATGACATGAAGATGCTAAAGGATGCACAAAAATGACACAATGAAGATGCAAAAGAAAAATTCACAAAGGATGTAAAATATTTTTGTGTGTTCTAATGTTTATGCATTTTCAAAATAAAGTGACTTTGAAGTCAATTCTCTTGGCTTCATTTCAACTTTTGCTTGTGTTGGAGAGTTGTTTAGAGATTGTAGGGACCTACTTGTCAAAATCCTTAGGAGAATTTGGATCCAGCAAAGATTTTTTCGTGTTCCTTCTTTGGATCAAAGGTAAGAATCTCTTCATTTTCCCCGATTTTTTTTTGTTGTGTTCTTTTTTTTGTGGAGTTTTTCCCTAAAATTTCTTTATGTTTTTAAATAATCAACAATCCCCTATAGATCTATGGGTTGTATGAATAAGGTTTGTGATAATTGCAAATTTATGGCTTTCAAGGGTAAGGTTTGAGATTTTAAAGGCATATTTATCATGGGTAAGATTTTAAATGTAAAAATGTAGAAATATGAAGAACATTTAACACAAAAAAAAAAATACTATCCCTCTTCTTATTCCTCTTATTTTCTCTTCCTCCTCCTCCTCCTCCTCCTCCTCCTCCTCCCCTTCCTTCTTCTTTTCCCCCTCCTCTTTCTCTTATTGTTCTCCCCCTCTTCTTTTTCATCCTCCTCTTCTTCTTTTTCTCTTTCATCCTCCTCCTCCTCTTTTTCTTCTTCCCCATTTTTTCCTCCTCCTTCTTCCTCCTCTTCTTCTTCAGCTTCTCTTTCTTCTCTCTTCCCCTCTTTTGACTCACCCACTAGAGGATGGATCATCCTCATTGCCAATATCAATGTCTTCATCAGATGGGATGACGCAACATGATTTGTGATGGAATATTCCCTACATCTCAAATAAAATGCATAAAGTGTTTCTTGCATCCTTGTCATACATAAATTTATTGCATAAAGCGTTTCTTTTCTTGCTCTCACACTTGTATAATTTGGACATTTCACTTTGCACCCTTTTCTCAAGTTTTGGTGTCTTTGCTTGCACATTACATTTAGATATATTTGATCATGTTGTTTTTTTACTTACTTCTTTCTCACAATGTTGCCTACTTGTGTTCCATTGAACCATGTTTTGTGATCATATGGATGTTTTGGAACATCATTGCTCTACAAATTTCCTAACTGTTTGTGATAAATTGGAAAATGTAATGAAAATATCTAAGCCTAATGCACATAACCCTCGATGATAATGTTATGCCTAACACTTTGTCCTCACCCAGCCTAGAGTTTGATTATCACAATTTACCCTTTTATGCTTATATTAGCCATTTGGGGATTACGAGGGCTTGTTGTAAGGAGTTTACTATGTAGTTTGGAAATTGATTGATTCCATCCTTATCCTTATCCTTGGATTCTCTAACTATAGCCAATTTCCTTGATTCTAGGTTCCCATTTCACCTTATCAAACCCTACATGTTCTGTCAAGGCCCTTAGGAGTATGTAATTCCCCTAAATTGTACAATTCCACCATTGTTATATGGTATAAAGAGCTATTATGTATGTTTGTATGTTCCCAAGAAGGATTGAGCATTCTAGGAAGCCTTGTGTATAAAACCTTGCCTTTTTTATGTGGATGGAATGATTTCTAGAGTTATTTGTGCACCCTCCAATGTCTAAGAATTCTTCATATAGGTGTCATTGCTCAGAATATGCATGGATTTTCCATGCATTATCAAGTGAAGGCGGAGCAATTTTTAGTAGTTGTGATGTTATTGCTCTAGTCTCCAATCAACTTACCCTTCTACCTAAAGCATACAAAAAAATGGGGTTTCACATGACAAATCGTTGATTGTTGCATAACATTCATTAAGGATTGATAGATCTATCCTTGCTTGTGAACCTTACATGTTTTTTGCAAGACATTTTCCTTTGGCATGCTACCATTTATGTGATAGTCAAATTCGATGAAGGTGAAATTATTGACACAACCAACTATTATGTCATCGAGTAACATTTTGAAGGTACCAAAACAAGTTACATTTGACCCTTCTTTGTTACAAGTGAACCTGTTTTTTTCCTCTTCCTTCTTTCCTTCTTGTTTACAATTATTGCTTTGTTTCTTGATTTATCTACTTTGCATTGGAATATACTTAGGGTTTGCTTAATATAATCCTCCATTCTCTCCAAACTTGTGTTCTCCCTTAAATATTCACACAATATTAAGAGAAATGAAGTAATTTAGGGATTGATTAGGGATATGAACACCGAGGTTTAGTAACTCTTACCCCCTAATGCCATTGGTGTGGGAGTCATCCCTTTTGTTTGGATTTGTTTAACTAATTTGAATGCAAGGTGTTTCAATTGATTTCAAATGCATTGGATCTAGGGTTGTATGCCAATATGTTTGCGTTAATGTTTGTGCTCTCCTCTTCTTCACACAAAATACCCTTTACCTACCTTGAGAATATATTTGTTTATTTCTACTAAACATCTCTAAAAACTTTCCATGAACAAGATGGAATCCCAACTACATAACTTAATTTTATCCTAGTAGCAGTGAGGTAAATCAAACTTCCTGCTAATGGCTTGCATAAAGTTCTATATATTGGATTTGAAACTCCACAAGTTAATAATTTAATTATTGTTTAAATATGAGGTGTCATAGACGGGAAATAGGTCAAATCATATATTTTCAATATTTCTTGTATAGTCTTGGTATGGGAGATGAAGATGGGGATGTTCACCTACCATACTTCTACTTTTGGGAAGTAATGAAGGACATTAAAATTAACTATCTTAAAGAAATTGTGCATGATTCTTCAATTTCAACTCTTCAAACATCTTTTGTTGTTTCCTTTAATGATTAAATCATTTGTGTACAACATTACAATCAAAATATTAGCACCTTTGATTCTTAGGTATATATTTGTATCTAATGGGCTTCTCTTCAACCCGTTTTCCAATAATTGTTCATTGATCTTCATATACCTACTTTCATGTGCTTGTTTGAATCCATATAATGGTTTTTCATCAGAGTACACAAAAATTGGTTTTTACCTTTTTGCAAGAAAATTTGGGGCTTCTCTATGCACGCTTTCTCTTCAAACTATCCATTTATTAAAAAACACTTTTTGCATCAATTTTATGAATTTTCCAATTGAATCGACTTGTTATGGCTAACAAAAACCTATATGTGTTCTTTTTTGCCAAAGTTGAAATGGTTTATTCATAATCAATACCTTATTTCTATGCAAAACTTTTTACATCTAGTCTCACCTTGTGATTGACAATTGAACTATATGCTTTTTAGTTTGACTCATAGTCACACCTGAATCCAATTTCTCTTTTACCTTCATGTGATTCTACAGATTCTTGAGAGCCATTTTTTATATACAACAAAATTATATTTCTAATTAATTAGCACATTCCTCTTTCCACCTGCATTCTTGAATGAAAGAGATTCATTTGAATTCAAAACAACAGTGTTCAAAGTTATATCTATTTTTTGGGAATGACGTTGTTGTAGTTGTAGTCTCTATTATGTTTTTACTAATTTCATTGGTTTGAGGTAGTTCTTGTAGCTTTCAAGTGCCATTTTGGAATCGGTTTTATATTTCATTATTGTTTTATTATTAACTTCTTTCTCCCTAGTTGACTATTGAATCTCACTCTCCTAGCCTATATCACTATCTTCCTCTTCTTACTTGTCATTGATAGGCCACTTCAAAATTACATGAATATTCATAGCTATGTTCTTCGTCGAGTACAACATCATTATTGGCAACTATTATCATTTTTAACCCAATCAAAAACCCTATATGAAAATACTCTTTGTTATAGCACATAAAAGTGCACTTCTTTCATTTTTCCTCTAGCTTGCATATTTTTTCTTTTGGATTATGAACACAAGCATTATACCCGAATATTTTGAGATTATAATTGATTTTATTGTTCTTCTATTTAAATAACTTGTACGTTCATGTAACTTTCTAGATAACTTGCTTTTATTGTACTTATATTTAGTAGAAAACTTCTTATGATCTCCAACTTTGCAAATATGTTGTTTGTGACGTCAATTGTGTTATAATGTATACCTAATACTTATTTACTCCTAGATATCATAGACTTACAATTGAACATTATGAACCTATTTTACAATTTTTTTTACCTTCCTAACTTCCTTATCTATTGGAAAAAAGTGCATGTGGTAGGAGGCATAGGGTAAGCCACATTAATTGAAACTATATGTTAAAGGTTGAGGTAACCTTTGAAACGACTATTTCTATTAGAGTGTTAAGGCCCTAACACTCATTTATTATTAGTCTATTAGTTATGATTAGGTCGGCTTAATGGTAGGTTACATCATGCTCACTTTATCTCTTATTTATAATAAAGGAGAATCAGTTGTATAAGCATATCATCTTCTCTTTGGAATTGTATATATTGTAAAAGGATGTCTCCCCCTTGCAGTGGATTATTCATTGGCTATTTTTTGGAGTTTGGTTCATAACATTCGGTATCAGAGCATACGATCCTAGGGTTTCTCTCCTTTAATCGATACATATTGGAATTTTTGCTATAACTTTTTTATGGGATGAGTCAAACAACAAAATTTTGAGGATAGTGTGAAGACAAACTGAAGTATGTCTGGTAAAAATTTCAAGTGTTGGTTTGGTATAATTTCAGAGATATAGCCTGTGGAATTAATGGTTTGTGACTAGTCTTGAAATCAGTTTCAAACGAGTCATCTTGGCATTTTTGCTATAACTTTTTTGGGGGGATGATTCAGACGGTGAATTTTTTAGGATACTAAGGAGACATATTGAAGTGTGTTTGATACAAATTTCATGTATTGGTTCATTATAATTTCTGATATATATCATGTGGAATTGAGAGCTTGTGAATAGTCCTAAAACTAGTCTCAAACAAATGTTGTTGGTAGAAGTGCCATATCTAAAGTTTGAAAAGTCGAAATTGAGTGCCACTAGTTTCTTTTAAAAGAAGACAGATTAAAGTATTCCAGGTAACAATTTCATAAATAGATTTGAAATATTGAACATGTGGCATTCCATACAAGTTCATTCTCTAGTAAGAGACAAAAATCAACAAGTTTTGGTAAAGTTTCCATAAATTTCACCTAGCACATCAAATTTTGATTAGACCTGTGGCATTGAAGAGAAGAAACATCACATCAGAGTACTCCAAATTGAAATTTTAGACTCATAAGAGCCAATATTATAGAGTTACATTAAGACAAAGGACAACTACCAAGACAACCTCCCAACTAAGGTTTTAAAGGTATGTAACTTACAATTGGCATAGTTTTTAATTGGAAGATTTGTTTTTGGTGATTCAAAATTTGTGATAAAGAGAAAATAGAGAAGTATTATTATTTTTATCTCACATGTATCCAAAAAAATTCAACACCAAGTAAACCTCTAGAAATCTCATCTATAACTCATGAAGAAAATGAGGAGATACATAACAAGTTATGCAAATTGGAGGACCAACTTAATGATTTGAGTGTTATGTCAATAACAAGTAATGAGGTGGTAAACATACAAATAAAAATTTAAGAGATGGAAAAGTAGATGGAACAAATGGAAAATAAGATGGATGAAAATAGGGATCAAGTGGAAAAGAAGATGGAATAAATGGAATATAAGATGGATGAACATAAGGATCAAGTGGAAAAGAATATGGAACAAATGGAAAATAAGATGGATGAAAATAGGGATCAAATGGAAAAGAAGATGGATGAATTGAAATTTCCCATCTTACAAAACTTAGATGGGAGGCTTCCTAAAAGTGACACTATGACTAAAAAGACTCATGAAAATAAGGGTAGTATTCATGTTGAACAACCTTCCAATAATAAGCATTTTTCAGGTGGATTTAACTCTAATAGTGGAGTTAATTGTGGATGGGTTCCTAAGGGTGTCAACTTTACCAAGGTTGAATTAAATAATTTTGATGGAACATAAGTCTTTACATGGGTGAACCAAATAGAACAATACTTTGAATTGCATAATATTATGGATGATAAGCAAAGGATTTCCCTAGCAACCTTGTACTTTGAGATAAAACCCTATCAATGGTATCAATGGGTACTCAAAATAAATATATGTACTTATCATTATACTTGGAGTTTATTTATAAGAGACTTGGAAGCACAATATGGAAAATTTTGGGAACAAGACTACTTTAGTCAATTGACAAGAATCGAGCACTTAGGTGATATTAAAGATTATAATTCAGAATTCCAATTGTTGGCCACAAGGGTGGATAACATAAGAGATGAACATATGTTGGAAGCTTGCATGGGGGATTATAAGAAGACACTAAACATGATATTTTCTTAAAACATCCTAAAAATATTATGGAGGCTATGTAATTTGCTCGTCATATTCAAGCCAAGAATAGAGCTACACTTAAGTCTACCATTGGAACATATGCAAGAAGCAAAGATAGATTTGGGGCTCGTAGGGCAACCCTACCTCAACCTCTCGAATATTACCAAAGGAAATGGAATAAAGGAGAAAAAAAGGACTATGCTTTGGTTGTAATACAAAATGGTCAAAAGGGTATAAATGTCAAGAAACAAAATTGTCACCTTGGAGAATAATGATGAAGATGAAATGGAGGCATCTATATAAAGGGATGAGAAAGAAATTCTGAACTTAAAAGAGCAGGAAAAACATGTATAAATTATGAACAACAATGAGAGATGTGAGATATTTGTTCATGCATTGGCAGGTTTGTCAACACCTCAAACCCTTAAGATTGCGGGACACATTAAGAAGCAAAGGGTCGGAGTGCGCATTGACTCAGTGAGTACCCATAACTTCATTGATAAAACATTAGCAGAGAGCCTCGATTGTTTTGTGTATCAAGTGACAAATTTTCAAGTTTGTGGATGAAAATGCCACAACCTTAAACTTAGTACGGGAGAATATAACTTGGAAAGTTCGATGTATGCAATTCCCCTTGGAGGTGTAGATGTTTTTTTGGGGATTCAATGGTTGAGAACATTAGGTACAATTTCTACAAATTATAAAGAACTGTTAATGAGATTTTAATTGGAAGGAATTAAATATGAACTCAAAGGATTAAAATATGCACCTTCTTAGGTCATCAACTCTCATAGAATGGAAAAGCTCCTAAAAGGGGTAGCAGGGGAGTTGTGGTTAGACGTTATTATATGGAAGTAAAGAAGAAAGATGACAATATTCCAAAGGAATTAAAATGCATCTTGGAAAAGCACCATAGAGTCTTCCGAGAAATTCCTAAAGGGATACCTCCACTTAGGGATCATGAACATCAAATTGAGCTAATACATGGAAGTACTCCTAATAAAAGGCCTTATAAATATCCTCATTAGCAAAAGGAGGAGATTGGAAAAATTGTACAAGACATCCTAGATTCGGGTATTTTTCAACCAAGCATGAGTTCATTTTCAGATCCATAAGTGATGGTGAGAAAAAAAAAAATTCATGGAGGATGTGTCCTAATTATAGAGATCTAAACAATATCACCATAAAAGATCAATTCGCTATTCCAAATATTGATGAGCTTCATGAAGTAGCTTATTTCACAAAGCTAGATCTTAAATCACGATACCACCATATCAGATTAAGAAAAGAAGACATTCCAAAAAAAACTTTTAGAATTCATGATGGGCACTATGAGTTCTTGGTCATGCCTTTTGGGTTGACTAATGCTCCTTCTACTTTTCAAAGGCTTATGAACAAAAAATTTCAACCCCAACTTAGAAAGTTTGTGTGGGTTTTCTTTGATGATATACTTATCTATAGCAAATTATGGGAAGACCACATTAAACATGTGGATAAAGTCCGACAAATTCTTAAGAGCAATCAATTGTATGTAAAAAGATCCAAATTTTATTTTGGGAAGCAAGAAGTAGAGTATTTGGGTCATATTATTTAAAAGGAACGGGTTAAGGTGGATCCTCAAAAGATACAAGCTATTACAAAGGGGCCTATTCCTAAGAAAATCAAGAGTCTTAGAGGATTTTTTGGTTTACAATATATTATCAAAAATTTGTCAACAATTATGCATGCATTGCAAGCCTACTCACATCTCTCTTGAAGAAAAATTCATTTGTATGGAATGAAGAGGCTACCTTGGAATTCTCACTCTTAAAATATGTCATGTCTTTTACACCAATAATGGTAACACATGATTTTTGTAAAACATTCACATTTGAATGTGATGCATCTGGACAAGGAATTGGAGTAGTATCGACGCAACAAGGGAGAACATTAGCTTTTGAAAGTAAACAAATAAAGGGAAAATACTTGGTGAAATCTACATATGAAAAAGAAATGGTAGCAATTTTACATGCAATAAAAAAATGGTGACAATATCTCATTGGGATTCATTTTAAAGTCAATACAAACCATGATAGCCTAAAGTACTTTTTGGAGCAAATATTTTCATTAGAAGAGTAACAAAAATGGGTAGCAAAAATGAAAGGGTTTGATTTTGAAGTAATCTGCAAAAATGGGAAGGACAATGTGGTTGCAAATGCCCTTTCCATAATAGAAGAAGCCTTAAGTTTATATTCCATTCCTGTGTGGTTGGAATAAGCTTGTCGTGAATGGAAAAATGACAATAGTACGAGACATAAAATACAATGTATAAAGGAAGGGATGAACTCTATGGAACATTGAGAGTGAAAGAGAGATATTCTCTAGTATAAGGGTAGAATATTTGTATTCCCTCAATCAAAGTTGAAGCAACAAATATTAAGGGAGTCTCGTGACTCTCTGATGGCAGGACATTCAAGGTTATGTAAAATGTATCAAAGAATAAAAAAAAAAAATGGGAAGGAATGAAGAAATACATTCGAAAATTTGTAAGAAAATGTCAAGTTTGCCAAAGAAATAAAGGAGAAACAGTAAAAAATCCAGGGTCACTTCAACCTTTACACATACCCAATCAAATATAGGAATGTATATCAATGGATTTCATTACAGATTTACCAAAATCAGAAGGTAAGCGTGCCATTTTTGTGGTTGTGGATAGACTCACAAAACTTTCCACTTTTTTGTGGAATTCGAAGTACATATACAATAAGTCAAGTAGTTGAAGTGTTCATGAAGGAAGTCAATAAACTTCATGCATTTCCTAATGTAATAGTAGGTGGCAGAGATCCATGATTCACAGGAAATTTTTGGAAAGAATTATGGAAGATAAGTGGAACAACACTAGCTATGAGGTTAGCGTATCATCCACAAACAGATGGTCAAACAAAAATAGTTAACAAATGTTTAGAGCCTGGTTATCTAGGTTGTTATTCTTCAAACAAGCAATATCATTGGGTGAAGTGGCTTCCTAAAATAGAATGGCGACATAATACCACCTATCACACATCTACTAAGATGTCCCCATTTGAATCCCTTTATGAATATCTAGCTCCTAGTATCTCATACTTTTTGCAAGACCATTCCAAAGTGGAGGCAATAGAGTCACATATGGAAAAGACTAAAGAAACTTTGTCAATCCTTAAAGAAAACCTTCAAATGACACAAAATAAGATGAAGCAACAAGCAGATCAACATCAAAATGAAAGATGATATGGGGAGGGTGATTGGGTATTTTTTAGACTGTGACCTTATAAACAATCTACTCTCAAACAAAAGAAGAATCATAAATTAGCTCCAAAATTTATGGAGCCTACAAGATTATTCACAATATTGAAAAAGTGGCGTATGAGTTAGATTTGTCTTCTTCTCACATTCATAAGTTTTTTCATGTATCTTTCCTAAAAAAGGTTTTGGGACAAACTATGTCAGTGCAGACAGAACTTTTAGAATTAAATGAAGAAGGGAAGTTAATTCTTGGACCGAAAAAAGTTATAGATAGGCGTTCTATGTCTCTGTGGAATAGAAACATTATGGAGTACCTAATCAAGTGGAAGAATATGCCTCCAGAAGAAGCTGCATAGGAAAATTAGTAGGTCATGAAGAAACACCCTTAATTACAAACTTTGAGGGCAAAGCTATTTTTAAAAGAGAGGGCTATGTTAAGGCCCTAACAATGATTTATTATTAGTTTATTAGTTATGATTAGGAACAAAATGGAATACAAATGTATAGCAAATAAATACACATAGATATAGTAAAACTTGACTTCTATTAATAAAGAAAATATGTTGAAACTGTAAAAATGCATACTGAAACAAACTAGCTCAAATGGTGGCAACTTATCTCTGAGAAGAGATGTGACGACTATACTCATTCGCAAGAAGATGGTTACAATGAGACTCTAAAGGCCTTTTTAACATAAATCATAAATGAGAAAACCCTAAACATCCAAAAACCTAACCCTAGGAGATGAAGCGCCAAAAGTCATGTGGGCCCCGATGGGGTAAGTCGGTACATCAACTTCCCGGGGTCGTAACTTTTCCATAGGATCTTCATTTTAGGTGCATGATAGCTCATTGGAAAGAATTATTTTAGGACTATACATGTTGTCGTCACACTTTGGTTATTGCTTATAATGTCATTGAGTTGTTCCCAAAAAACGTTGTTTAGGGACTCAAAATGGTCCTAGAAGTTTAGGACCCGAAAAACTAGGAAAAAATGCCAAAATGAAAATGTTTCTTTGAGTCAGTGGAATAGGTGGGCGGCCATCAATATCCACCTGGATCAGTCCTCCCCCATTAGGAAGCAGTGGTCTCCATTGCGTTGAGTTCCACCATTAGATGGGGAAACTTCTGTTGAATTTGGCCCTGGGTGAGCCACTTGCCTTGCTTTGACAACCTGATAAAGTTGGATCATCTATTGTCGAGTGCCCTTAATTTGAGTGTCCCTAATCTGATCAATGGCTACCTATTCCATGCAGTCAGGGTTGAGATATGTCGGTGTCAACTGCTCTGCGATCTCTGATGCGTCCAATAATGGTGGGAAGTATGGTTGAAGGAGGCCCACATTGAACACGAGGTGCAGGCCAAGGAAGGGGGGAATACTTAGCTCAAAATCATTGTCACCCATAGCCTTGGTGATGGTGTAAGGTCCATACAGAAGTGGACGAAGATTTTGATGGGGTTATGTAAGGTGCTCTTTCTGCAACCAGACCTTGTCTCCCACCTGAAACTTGTGTGGCACCTGGTGTTGATCATGGCGTTGTTTGTACTTGGCATCAACTTCCTATAAAATGTTATGGACCTATTGTCAAATGTGATGAATTTGTTCAATAAACTTGGTGGCTTTGTCGGCCTTAGATTAAGCATGGGATGATTCTCCCTGTGTGGATGCAAGGTGTAGTGTGACATCAATGGGACCCAATGGTTGAAATCCCAACCCCACCTGAAAGGGACTATGGTTGGTCGAGCTATGAAGGGATTTGTTGTAGTTGTGTTGAACATAGGGGAGACTCCCATCCCATGTGCACGTATTTTTGGAGTCATGCATGCACAATATATGAACGATCATTCTGTTGATGACCTTTATTTGGCCATCAGTTTGGGTGTGCAAGGCGATGGATTTGGTGAGCTTGGTGTCCAACAGTGACTAGAGGTTGGACCAGAATGTGTTGAGGAACTTGTTGTCCCTATCTAATATGATGGTATGTGGTATCCTGAAGTGTACACACACTCTCTTGAAGAAGATCTTGGTAATGGCCTATGTTGTGACATTCTTCTTACAAGCTATGAAGATGGCCATCTTACAAAATCGACCAACCACCACAAAAATACGATCATTTCCCTGCTTAGTTGAAGGAAGGTTCGACATGTAGTCCATCAAGATGGATCCCCATGGCATGTTGGTAGTAGGTAGAGGTGTGTATAGGCCTTGCTTCTTAGTGGTTGGTTTGGCAATGGCGCGGGCAGTGCATGACTTGATATACTTGTTGACGTCTTGTTGAAGTTTCAACTAGTAGAAATGCTTCTATAGTACTGCCATGGTCTTTTCCACACCGGAATGTCCTGCCATATGACTGTAGTGAGCTTCCCAAATCAGCTTCGTACACTCGCTTGAAGGCACACAGAGGTGGCCTAGATGGCATAAGAGTCCATCCAAAATATGAAAGTCAATGACAATCATGTTTGTTCCTAGCATCTGGTAAGTGGTAATGAAGTTAGGATCACTCTTGTAGGGTTGGGGCCACTCGGATGCCTCAAGGCCACAGTAGTGAAGCACCGTGGTTAAGGCTGCAACTAAATGGTCAATTGAGACAGTTAGCGACACGATTGGTGCTCCATGTCTTATATTTGATGTTGAGATGGAACTGTTGCAAGTATGTTGACCACTTTTGATGACGTTTGTTTTGTAATTTACCTCATGTTTGCATGAATTGCAATGGCTTGCGATAATTGTGGATGATTGTCTCCTTCCTAAGAATGTAGTGCTTCCATTGTCAGCAAGCTTGTATGATGGAATACATTTATTTATCATAGGTGGGGTACTTACGGATGACATTTGATACTGTTTCACTGTGATATGCCATTGGATGAGCGTGTTGAGTGAGGAATGCACCCATGACATAGTTTGAAGCATTGGTCTCAATCTCAAAAGGTTGTTGCAGATTAGGTAAGGAGAGTATTGGAGTTGAGCACAAGCGATGTTTCAAATCATCGAGTTGTGACTTACCCCACACAAACTTTGCCTTGCCACCACCCTTGGTCACTTGGCTAAGGTCCCATGCAATATGGGAGAATCCCAACATGAACTTGCGATAGAAGTTGGCAAGTCCTAAGAAACTTCGAAGCTCGGTTAGTGTGGTTGGGGCTGACCAGTCACAAATGACTTGGATCTTGGCTAGATCCACATGCACACCATGCTCATCAACAATGTAGCCTAGGTAATTAACCTTGTTCATGCCGTACGAACAATTTTCCAAGTTAGCATATAGATTGTGTCGTTGTAGAGTGTGAAGGACATGTTGAATATTATGCAAGTGTTCTACCCAATTCTTGCTAAAGATGAGGATGTCATCCAAATATACCACCACAAAATAATTGGTAAAGGGACACAATATATCATCCATCAATCTCATGAAAGTTGCTAGAGTATTTGTCAAACCAAAGGGCATGACTAGCCATTCAAAAAGACTTTCTTTGGACTTGAAAGCACTCTTCCATACATTAGCATGTTCTATTGGGACCTGGTGGTAGCTAGACTTCAAGTCAATCTTGTTGAAAAAATTGACTCCCTTGAGCTGGTCAAGAAGATCGTCAATTCGGGGAATTGGGTACTAGTTCTTGACTACGATTTTGTTTAGGGCCCTATATTCAATGCAGAGTCGCCAAGTCCCATCTTTCTTTTGTACGAGTATAATTGGGCTCCTGCGGGGTGAGAAGTTGGGTCAGATGTGCCCCTTTTGAAGCAAATCTTGGATCTATCGCTTAATTTCCTCATTTTCCATTAGAGAGTGGTGATAGACTGACCCATTGGGTAGAGGTGCATCGAGGGTTAGATCGATTGAATGCTTGACCTGACAGTATCGCGACACCCCAGTGGGTGAAGATAATATGTCTTTGTATTATTCCCCAATCTTGTCCACTTGCTTTTGATGCTTAGAGAGGCCATGTCCAGAGGTCGTGGATGTGGATGTGACCTTCTATTCACTTTGAGAGCGAATCACGAAGAAGACAAATTTCCTGGTCTGGGAAATGATCTTCCTGTATTTCTTAACAGAGATCAAAGAAATAGTGGCAGGTGGAGCTACCTCTAGTATCAAGTACAATTTTCGACCCAAAGTAATAATAACACTGCGAGGTATAGACTCATATACAACATGTTGTTTCCACAAATACGGTTGGCCTAAAAGAACATCACAAACTTCATGGGGGGAAATATCACACAATACCTCATCCTCAAAGGGCTTGATGTCGCAGGGAAGACGACACTATTGGCTGATGTGAAGGTATATTCCTTGGTGGAGCCACCTGATGGTGTACGATTGCAGGTGTGGTTTTGTCGACAATTTCAACTGCTTGACAACCTCTGCTGAGATCAAGTTCTTTTGACTTCTTCTATCGACAATGAAATGTAGTGGATAACCATTCACCCACATTTGCGAGTGAAAAAGGTGTTTACCTTCCTCTGGTTCACTTGGTTGGACCTTGGTGGTAGCGATATTGGCACTAGGTTCTGCATCAATGATCTACTTCCCTTTGTCTGGATCTGATTTAGAGTCAGAACCTTCCTCAGACTTTGAGGCTTTTAGTTCGGCCACCAACGATTACTTCGAGTGACATTCATTGGTGTTATGCCAAGGGATTTTATGGAATTCACACCACTTCCAAATTATTTTCTTTGTCTTCTCATCACCCTTCTTTGTTTACGGCTTGGACTCGTTGTCCTTAGGGGGTCCATCCTTGCTATGTCCTTTGTTCTATGGGTTGGGGCCACCTTTTCCCTACTTCTACTGTGAGGAATTTGCATATCCAAACTCTTGCTTCTTCTGTTTAAATTTATGCTTGATTTTGACAACATATCAATATGTCACGCCCAGTGATGAGATGTCCAGAAACTCCAATTATTTGTGAATGTATATATGTAGAAAAACACGGTACTTGAGCACCAGATGTTGTTCAAAGTCCTTGATACCCATCTTGGGGAGCAAGGTATGGAAGATATTTGTGAAATATGGTATTATTTGGTCCCTTTCTTGTGGCAGTGTGGTCTATCTCGTATATTGGTCATCGTAGCTTCCAACAGGGTAGTATTGTTCCTTAATAACATCCTTGAAAGAATCCCAAGTGGGGGCGACCAAAAATATTGCAGATTGCTCACTGGCCCTTTGCTCACAGTAAGTTTCCCACCAATCCTTGACATGGGGGACAACCTTAAGGAGCGCAAAGGTAATCTTTTCTCTATCAGAAAAATTATGGACTAAAAAATACCCTTCTAGGAAATTCAACCATTTATCTACAACATTTGTATCTATCTAGCCTTCAAATAAGGGGATATCAAAATTGACTTGTACCTTGAAGGGGGCAGTGTGGTCGCTTGATGAAGATGTGTCACCTATTGGAAGCCATTGAAGGATTTGTGCAAAGTTATCCATCATCTCGTTCCTTTGTCACGTAATGGCTTCCTCGAGCAACAGTTTAAAAATATCTCCTGCTCCATTGTCTCTCTTTTCTTCCACCATGGGAGGTCATCGTGATCGGCAAGGATGGTCTTGTAAGGGCTCAACCACTTCGAGTCCCAACTCCTTGTATCTTGACCTCATTAGGGACATGCACTGAGAAACAAATAAAGAGAAGACCGCTCTGATACCACTTATATGGATTTATAATGGAACAAAATGGAGTATATATGTATAGAAAAGAAATACACAGAGATACAGTAAAACATGACTTCTATTAATAAAGAGAATATGTTGAAACTGTAAAAATGCAAACTGAAACAAACTTTCTCGAATGGTGGCAGCTTATCTCTGAGAAGAGATATGACAGCTACGCTCATTCGTAAGAATATGGTTACAATGAGGCTCTAAAGGCATTTTTAAGATAAAGCACAAATGAGAAAACCCTAAACATCCAAAAACCTAACCCTACGAGATGAAGCGCCAAAACTCATGTGGGCCCTGATGGGATAAGTTGGTACATCAACTTCCCAGGGTCGTATCTTTTGCATACGATCTCTATTTTAGGCACATTGTAGCTCGTTGGAAAGAACTATTTGAGGACTACACATGTTGTCATAACACTAGCTAAAGCCCACACTTTGGTTAAAGCCAATAGTGTGATTGTGGCACACCCAAAAAACATTGTTTAGGGCCTCAAAACAACCCCGAAAGTTTAGGACCCGAGAAACTAAAAAAAAATTGCTAAAATGAAAACTATTCTTTGAGCCATTCGAATAGGTGGGTGACCACCAATATCCACCTGGATCACAAAGCTTTTTTTAAAAGAGAGGGACTATGTTAACGCCCTAATAGTGATTATTTATTAGTTTATTAGTTATGATTAGGTCGGTTTAGTAGTAGGTTGCATCATGCTCACTTTATCTCCTATTTATGATACATGATTTGTATAAGCATCTCATCTTGTCTTGTGCTTTGCATATATTGTAAAAGGAAGTTTCCCCCTCGAATTGGATTATTCATTGGCTATTTTTTGGAGTTTTAAGATAGAATTTGTCAAGTTAATCTTGACTTAGTCAAGGATGGGTTTATTGTAGGTGCTTTACATTGGCACATGGTTTTAGGACATGGAATTCATGTGACGAAAGCCTATTTAAGTGGTTTATTGTCTCAATTATAAAGTGCCTCATTGGGTCAACTTTGATGGATTGACCAAGGTAATAAAGATATCTTTGATGCTAGTTTTCCTGATCAATGGTTTCCAAGCTAATTATTGGTGTTTAGTTTGTATTTGTTGTTCTGCTAATTTATATCTCTATGAATAGTTGTATTGGAGTTGTGTTGATATCTATCATAATTGTGTTAAATGCGGCCTTTAATGTGATCATATACGATGGACACTATGTTTTGTTTGAAGGTTTACAATGGAATCTGAATTTTGTATTTTCAAGGTTTTATGAACTAAAATTTCTTGTGCACATGTTGTTTTAAATGTCATCTCCACGCATGGAGGATGTCAAAAAATTCTCTTATAATGATTTGATATCATTCAATTTTATAGCACATTGTATTGACAATACAAAATATATAATTGATAAATTGTTATGTCCTTGTACGCTTGTAATTTGTAATTATTCAATGATTCATTGATGGGTAGTTATGTATTGGTGTTTGTTCACTTAATTGTTTAAATTATCATGTACTACTCATTTTTTGTACTTACCCTTTTATCATATACTTGCACTACATCTATAAACATGGAATCAAGGGCATTGATATCTAGAAGTCATGATAATGATCATAGTAGAAAGAAGTAGGAAAATACAATCAAATGACACTTAGGGGAAAATGCTAAGGTGAACAATAACCACACACACACACACACATGTATATTTTCTAGAGAACACTTCAACAGATACCCACCTCTCCCTTGGAATATCAAGATCGATGACAGTCTTAATTGTCTAAACCTAACACTTATAGTCTCCTCATCGACAACATTCCCTTGGTGGATGATTCAGTCCATTAAGCTTACCCTTGGGAATTCACAAATGTGTGTTTGTGTGTGTGTGCGCGTGCACAAATGAGTGCATGTGTATGTGTGTGTATTTATGTCTAAGGAAAACCTAGCAAGAAAACCCAAGGGATACTTCCCCATATTCATGGATGGTATCCCTAGTAACCATGTCATTGTAAACTATTGCGACTAACATAAGAGGATTTGAACCCGACACTTGCTTGCACAAAACTAGCCAAATTCCCAACAACATTGGTGGTAACCATGCTAATGGAGATAACCCCTTGGGATATCTTTAAGGGGAAAGATGGGGATGGTCTTTGTTCCACATATATGTGCATGGGACATTAGATAATATAAATATTATCCAAGGAAACCTTCATGGAAAACTTTCAGATTTCTTCCCCATGATCAATGGATGGTAAATGTGGTAAATCATTGGCCCTAATTATAGAACCTAACCCCATGTTGGCACCCAAAGTTTTGGTTAAAGATCATACGTGCACACAAACGAAGTTGTGTGCGCATTTCAATTTTTGCGCGCACTCCAACAGTCGCATGGTAGGTGACCTGAGGCATGTGCACTAGTTCAAGTTTTTCCAACGTGCACCAGTCCAATTTTTTCCAATGTGCATTAGTCCAAGTTTTGTGATATGCACTATAAATCAAGAAGATCCTGCATGCACTTTGGAATCAAGAAAAGAATCTTCGGGAGATATTCCCAAATTATTACTTCAGTCAACATGAGAGATCGTGGAGTAGTAAGGGGATGAGATGGCAAAGTAGTTAAGATAGTCACGAGTCCAAAGAAGCTACGTGGAATGCAGGCAGGTGACATAAGCATCGTGGGCTGGCAGTTAGCAGATCAAGTGGAACATAACTGAAAATGATAGAGCACCAGAACAGAGAAGAAGATAAAAGGGAGCAATGATGACAGAAAGAGAGTTACTTAGTTGGTTGGGTAACGATTTGTTGTTGTTATGAATTTCTTTGAGCTCGCTCTGAGCCCATGTTTTGTAATGTATTTGGATGTGAGTTTGGTTCTGTAATATATGCAGATTCTAAAAGAAAGCGCATGGCTTTATGTAATGATGTATTGAAAAAATATATGAGAGCATAGGGCGTTGTTGTTGTCAATTGATGAATTGCTTAATGTATGTATGTAACTAGCTGAATAACGATAACAAAAGATGTAGTTATTTATGTTTTATGATGTGTTGATCATATGTCAAATAAATGTGTGTGTTGTGGTTGTATATTTCTAGTTTCTAAGTTGGGTACAATGGAGTGGATGAATGCTAACCCGAATGGATTCATGCGTAATTAATCCTTCATCACTAACACAAGAGCATATGGTCTCTTTGATTCTCACGACATCTCGCATGAGACCATCTTTGGTCTTTGGCTGAGGATTGATATGCCGACACCTTGGGGTTTTTGTTGGTCAACTCTGGATGAACCCTAGGTAATCAACCCCCCAGCCTTAAGAAGGACGTATGAAAGCGTAGAAAAAGCCAACAAATGGTTCAGTTGCTAGGACCTAAAGGTTTTGTATTGAATGATGAAGGCAAAGAATGAGGTGGTATCCATCTCATGAGGAAATTCAAGATCGGTTGACTGCGAAGGAAGATGAGTTTGCTCAGTAGGAAACTCAAGGTATGAATTCCAATGTGGAGCGATGGAAGAATAGGTATGTCTACATTTATATGCATGAAATTTTCTTTCTTGAATTTCCTTGTCTATTGTATGAATGGTTGAAGAGGAAGACTGCTACTAATACTACTTTGAGGCCTCAAGAACCAATCTTTTGGGATCCGATCACGATTGATAGGTTGAGAGCATTGGATAAGAAGTGGACTCGAGCTATTGATTTATGGTTTGCTCGAGTGAAGGAAGGTTATATAATTTAATTTCTTATGGAGTACATTGACTTGTTCAGTGAAGTTGAAAGGAAGTTTGTTGAAGGTCCTCGAAGAAGATTGCTAGAAGAAATTCCACTCTAGATCAATATGTTGTTCATAGAGAAAGGGTTGATGCATATGGAGCCCAACATGATGGCTAAGTAAAATCTCGTAGTGCCAGGGGGATGAAAAGACAAGGGAAAAGTGAGGGAGGAGATGGATCCGTTGAGGAGCATCCAAAAGTTGTTGAAATGAGGTGAGGAGTAGGATGGACCCATAAGAGCAGAGGAGAGAAAGAGAGAGAGAGTCGAAAGATATGCAAGAAGAGTTGAGTCAAGGAGGAGAGTAAAAGGAAGGCAGCAAGGGATGCATGATGAGGGGTCATGCCTAGGATGAAGAGTGTTATCGCATGGATTGTAGCTTGGGCAAAGCCCAACCCAAACCACAAAGGTGAGACAACTATGGGAGTACCTACCCACTTTCACCTCATATAGACACTCCCCTTTTTAGTGATGATGAAATCACCACAATGTGGGGAATCCGGGTGACCCTAGGGGGATTGAGATACAAAGTGTGAGAATGATTGATGAACACCCTTATAGGTCAATATTGAAGAAAGAGTAAGGCTTGATAATCAATCTTGTAGATGGAATATAGTTTCATAGTGTTGTGTACTTGCAAAACCGTGTTAGCCCTTCTCAGAACAAGACAAATGATGATGAATCAAGCCTTTAAAAAATGGGGAATCAACAAGAAACCCTGATGTCCCAAAATTGTAGCAGTATGTAAGTGTATAAATCAACAACAAATGATATCAATAGCTGAAAATATAGCCACCAAAATCAAGTATAAGATGATGGAAACAAAGGTAGCAATGACTAGTTAAACTTCCAAAGAGTAAAGCAAGGCTTTGATGATATTAGGAGGGTTGTTATATGATGTTATCAGCAAGTTTTTATGATAGCCAAGTGTCTGTATAAAATAATTTATACAACGACAATATCTAGCAACATAAATCAACAAGCAAATCATCCAAATTATAACTAATAATTAGTAGAACAATAATCTAGGTTCACAAGTAAATTTTAGTGGTAGATTAGAGAGTAAAGAGTGAAAGAAAGAGGCTTTTGTTGCAGCCCTAATGACTGTAGCATTAGCTTGTAATAGAGAAGAGAATTACTAGGCTAATCAAGACACCCTTACGACACAAGAAATATTATAGCATATAGAATCAATTCCAACTTAGACAATTGAAATATCTCAACATTTCACATATACCAATGCAATGATTTTATATCTCCAATGCAAATAGATTAGTTCCTTATCAATTGGGTTAATGGAGTCTCTTTTGTAAGAGATAGTTTTGTTACTCCTCTAGGGGTGTAAGCCCTTTTACTCCCTAGAGAAAACAAAACTAGCAAGGAAAATCTAGGAGGGTGTAAGCCCTTTTACTCCCCCTAGCAACCTTTGAAAAAATATATTTTATTCAAAGATAACAAGGTAGACTTGATGGAGGGTATTCCCTTATAGTCCTCCAAGGGTCTAGATAAATTAATGCTCGAAAAGAGAAGAAACCAAACAATAAATGCAGAAATTCCTTACCAGTTCCAAGAATAACATGAAGAAACCCTTGTCACACATCCAACCCCCTAAGTATCATTTTAAGGGATGGGGCATAAAAATTTTCATTTTACTTCAACTTCTTAGAATTCCTCTAAAAAATCTGTCATCGCCTTATGCTCGTTGAGAGTCTTCCAACGACTATAAGTTTGTCCAAAATCGAGTTCTAGATTGACAATTATGGCTTTTTGAAATTTTCGGGGCATCATTGGCCAAAGGCCATTCCCTCACCACGTGGCTCTACTTCAATCATACCAGTCGACGTAGCACTAACACGACCGAAGTCATCATCTTCTATCGGTGATGTGGCCACCGGAGAATGGGTCACAGGGAAAGTTCCTATCAAGCTTTCGCGGCTTCGGGCCTTCATCACTCTATGAGTTTCATACAACCCCAAAACCTCCCTAAGTTTTGAAGTTCGAAGGAATTTTCCCATCCAGAATTTAGGGTGGAGACGTGTCCACCCTCGGGTCTAATGGTTTAGGTTTGTTCACTCTTAACACATAGTCTATGCTCGACCATGGTCCTGTACTTATTTCATGTCGAGTTTCGCGTTGACATGTGGGTTTTATCTAACATGTCATATCATCATAGCATACAAGGACTCGCCCAACCAAAGGTTGACACTTGTCTAGCTCTTATAGGCCTATTAAATTAATTAATCATTACCATAATAAATTCCCACTCTTTCTTTATTAATAATTTATTTAATTCTTATTAGGGATAATTATTTTTCATTGAAATTTATTAACCCCGTAAATTTTGTTTTTACTTGGCCTAAATTACCGACCCAATTAAACCAAGTATTACTCCCTTTTTTCCTTGGAAATCCAACCTTTCGGGATGAATTAGAGTTAATTATTATATTAAAGCCTCGTCACATTAACTCATAATCAAATCATATTACTAATTAGTTTTTAATTATTTATATTATAAATAATGATAATAAATTATATTATAATATAATTAAATATTTTAAATTGTACTTAAGGACATTATTAGCAAGTACTATGTAAATATCTAGACTTCGACGTATTTACTCTCCGTCCTCTTATGCACATACGCAGAATTCCCAAACTTCGAAGTTCCAAAGAGGGCCCCACTTATATATATATATATATATATATATATATATATATTAACAAAGACCGATAAAAATATATATCATAAAAAGCTGTGTGAGAATGCAAAAAGTTTACATCATAAGTCCAAAAGAACAGTAAAACAAATTTTGAATTCCCCCATGTTCTCCATACTTGAGTTGGGGATGTGCCATAGGAGAGATTTTTTGAAGTACTCTTGGTTATATTTGCTTTAACAGAGTAAATTATACAAAAAGAGCCTAACACATAGACAAAAAAACATTGCATTTACTCAGAAAGATTGTGCGCATCCTAGTCATCGGGTTCTTCATCTTCTGGCTACTACAGAGAGACATTTAAGTCCAAGTTTTGGTTCCTGGGCCCCGAAGAAGAAGCTCTATCAGAAATGGTTGGGGAAGCAGAAGGAGAAACTGGAGGGGAAGTTGGTCCAACGACGAATTGTAGGTCTGCAAGCTGCCGCCTGAGGGCTTCACATTCATCACGAATCCTCTGCTGGTCAATTCTTTGTTGAACGATGATTTCCATGATAGACAAAAACTGTGTTGATAAACCTATGAGTTGAATTTTGAAAGTTTGAACTGTGTGACCAGATCATCATGGTCCTCATCTGTGGTTGTTTGTCATCCTCTCTGATTCCGCCTCATATTCCTGGAGCTGTAAGCTTGTTCTTGGAGAAGAAGGAAGAGGCCAATGGCTTTGGAGGAGGAGAAGGTGTCTTCCCAGACAAGCGTAGAAATGCACATGGTGACCACTTGGAGCGCAAGAATGGCTGTGAAATAAGAATTTTCCATCTCCCATGTGAAGTACATGAAGTGATTTGAAGTAACATTGTGAGGATGCGTGCACGAGCTGAGATGGACTGGTCTGCTAACTGAATTGCGGTCGTTAATGCTCAGAGAGGTAGTAGAGTACCAAGGTGACGTCAAAGCAAACGAGCGAAAAGGGATCCAAGTCCAAGTACAGAGTGAAATGGTGAAGGACGCAGGGAGTAGGTGGGTGAAGGCACTTCCATGCTCGAGGGGAGTTAAGAAGGAGGGGAGGATGGCACGAGCTTGAGATGTGTTGAGGTGTCACGAAGGGATAGCACGCAGTAGAAGGATCGGAGGGAATATGTTGACGTGGAGGGGCAAGGTGGCCCCATACCAAAGGGCGAGGATGAGGGCTAGGAGAGAAATCAACATCAACGTCAAGGGATGGGGCTGAGGTAGAGGCGCTTATTGACATACAGGGAACCGACGCTTTAGTTATGGCTAGGTTTGTTTGCTCATCAACGTCCTCGTTGTTGTGTCTAAAAACATGGAAGTAGATTATATTGTGGAAGGGTTGGGAGGCTAACTAGATACGGTGGGATATGGAATTGAGAAAGATATTTTTTAGACGGGTTCCTTTTCGTGCATGGTTGATGATTAGTTGGGAGTCTCCTATGACTAAGAGAGAGTGGATGTTCATTTTTTTTCAAGGAGGAGACCCTGTAACATAGCATAAGCTTCTGCTTGATTGTTTGAAGCTATTCCCAAGCTCCAATGAAAGGATAGGACTTTGTTTCCTCGTGGGAAAAGAATAGCCCCTCCCGCTCCTGCCACCCCGGGCCCCACTTATATTATATTGCAATGCAAATATAATTTAATTATATTATATTACAATATAATGAATTTACATTAAATGCTTCTTACAGTTAATTTCATTGGTTTAATTACATTAAAAATATATTAATGTAATTAATTATACTTAATGCTCATTCAAACGTTGGAATAGGGGAAGGTAATTCTAGGCCTTCAACCATTTTGTCTCATCCACTCTATCACCCCAAACATCCTGGAGTCCTGGAGTCCCGAAGTTCCAAATGGGTTCCATGTGAATACATTACACGTTAAATAATAATTTAAATGGAAAAGGGTTTGGTCTCATCTATGTGTTCATTGTAATATATTAATTTTATAATAAACCCCATCAAAATTTGTGCCGAGGTTTTCAAAAATTTCCAATATATATATATATATATAACAATTTCACACGTCCATCACTCCCAATGCCCGAAGTCCCACTAATTACGAAACTATTAAGAGGTTGATTATGGGTGGATTAATCTCGTTTAGTATAAATTCCTCCGACCTTTGAGTCATTCTCCAGTTCACTCTCCACTTCAAACATCCAAAGTCCTGAAGGCCTGAAGTGTGTTAAGAAATTATCATAGAGAATAGTCATGGGTTTATTAATAGGTACATATATATTATATATACATACATATATATATATATATACTACCATATCATTGCACGAAATCAATATTTGGTAAGGTTTAAATAAAGTTTGTTTAATTAAACTTGAAATAAGGGGAAAATGGAAATTAGTTTCCTTATTCCATACTTTTAAAGTAATAAAATAAAATCATATTCAAGAGGGAAATTTCTCCATTTAAAATATGGTTTATAATTTCCCTTCCTCACATGTAAAGGAGTAAACTTTCTTCATATTTCTTTGCTTCACTTCCCTTACCTAGATTTAAGGAAATTGGTCCTAAGGTAAGAATTTCCTCCACTGTAATTTCGGTATTTCTACCAGAATTTACTACCCACCAAAATGAAGGGGATCCCTCCCAAATTTGTAGGAAATTTAACGCAAGTTTAGCATAATTGTTTATTAATGTCCAAATGAAATCTAAAGGGCTTTTGTATTTTTATTCAAGTAGGAAGTGTCATGTTTAATTCCAAAATTATTTTTCCTTACTACGTATTTATAATTATTTTTTCATTTTTAAATATTTGGGTTGCTTCCTTAAAGTCCAAACCCAGATTTGATATACTATAAGTTTTTTGTAATAAGGCTTGAGGACAAATTAAAATAGAACTTAATGTGGATAAATAAACCTCTCTCTTTTAAGATGCTTTATAGAGATTTTTAATTGTTCATTCATCATTGCCCATGCAACCATTAAACTTTGCAATGCAATCAACCACAACATTCACTCCCAAAATCTTATTTTAACACACATATATTCAAGAGATAAGGAAGTAAATCAAATGAGATTCAGCTAAAACGTTCTCTTCCTTTTACCTAAATTTCTCAAGCCACTTTTGTCATAAATTAAACTTACACATTTCTAAAACACAATCTATAATTTTCTATGAACTTAATACTACAAAGATTTAGCAAAATGTACTTATCTAGAACCCAAAAAGTGTTGCAACTACTGAAAGGGATGCCCTTTTTCCACTCAACCATAGGCACAACAACTTCTCGAAAGATTTACCACTGACCACCCCCTAGCTAGATCATGATGCCCTGAGAGAGATTCTTCCTTATGCTCAACAAAAGCTAGGGACAAAGGTTACTCTCTTCCTCCCACGGGAACTTGGCAAATCAGTTTTCTCTCCACCAAGCAAGGAGGTATGCAATGGGTGCTTCCTAAGTCACTCCTCTTCTCTACCACCCCATTTATCAACTTGGTTATAAAACGTTGCCCAACAGTTCTTGTACCCATAAACAAATTCGTTCTTCAGTTCTCTTCATAACCAAAGAGTTGAACACACTCTTCCTCTTCTGAAATGGTCACCAGATCCATTCCTCTTGCATCCTCCCTTGTGCCCATGATTTTCCTTCCTTTTCTTTCCTTCCTTAGCAAGATTTTGTTGGTCCATTTCCCCATTTCGTGGGTCAAATCAGGAATTTTCCAAATGGGTACTCTACCCATCTCCTCATTGACTCTTGAGGAAGACTTCCTAACTACCAGCTTGACTGGTAATTAAATTTTCTGGGTTAGAGAATTGTTCTAGGTCTGAATAATTTCAATCCAGTAGACTACTAGTCCAGTAGGGGTCATTTCAACCATTACTGGTTCCCCTCACCATCTATCTCATGCATCATGATCTACTTTTGGGATTCCTTCAACAGTTATGCAACAACTTACATTTTATTTAGTAACATAAATATATATACATTACCCTCTATAACAAAAGGTTCATCAATTCCTACATCCACACATAATCAGTGTACCCATAGTCTTTGAGCATACTACACCTTCCCATGTAGCTTCATCTGGACCAAAGTGTTTCCACTACACCTTGACATGTGCAATGGTTCTGTTCCTGAGTGGGATTTCTTTGTTGTCTATTATGCATTATGGCTATGGTAGAAATTATCCCTCTAGTTTAACCTGAATCATAGACCAATTAATTATATGATTAGAATCATGTACACATTTCGTCAGTAATGAAACATGGAAAACATTATGTGCTTTCACTGTGGGAGGAACTGCTAGTCTATATGCACAGGTCCCACTCAGTCCAAAATTTCAAAGGGTCCACAAAACCAAGGTGCCAACTTGGCACAAGTTCCCATTCTCATGGAACCTTTTATGGGCCTAACTCAGAGATACACATGATCCCCTGCTTTGAACTCTCTAGGAGTCTTCTTTCTGTCGGCATAGATTTTCTGCCTATCCTAAGCTATTTTTAGATTTTGTTTTATTTGAACGACTATTTGTTCCATTTATTTTAGCATATCTGCCCCAAGTGTAATTCTGCCTACTGGATTATTCCAGCTGATTGGAATATCACATTTTCTACCATAGAGAGCCTCAAAAGGGCTTATCTTCAATGACTCTTGATAGCCATTTTTATAAGCAAATTCTACCAGTGGTACGTAGTCTTCCCACTTCTTGGGATGATGCATCACATGCATCCTTAACATGTCCTATAACACTTTGTTTACCCTCTCTGTCTTCACATCAGTTTGAGCGTGATAGGTTGTACTAAATAACAATTTAGTTTCAAAACCAACAAATAGAGATTTCCAAAAATTTGAAGTAAATTTTTTATCTATGTATGATATAATTTCCTTAGGCATGCCATGCAATCTAAATATTTCTTTCATGAAAATATTGGCGATATATATTGCCTTGCAAGTTGAATTTATGGGGATAAAGTGAGCAACCTTCCTTAGCTTGTCCACAACTACCATAATAGTGTCATTCTACTTGGTCGATTTAGACAATCCTATGATGAAATCCATGGAGATGGTTTCCTATTTCCATTCGGTAATTGGTAGGGGATGCAACAGCCCTGTTGGATGTCGGTGCTCCGCCTTAACCCACTGACATTCTAGACATTTAGCTAAGTAATTAACTATGTCATTTTTCAGTATGGGCCAATAAAACAATTTCTTAGTGGTTGTGATCATTTTCTGATAACCATGATGACCATTATATGGTATTTTATGTAGTTCATTCATTATGAACCTCTTCAAGTCTTCACAATTTGGAATATACAACCTACCTTTGTAATTTAGCAGACCATCATTCAATAATTGATAGCCCTCATACTTCATCCCTGTGGGATCTTGCTCCAGGTACGATTTCATGGTTTTGAAAAATGCATCTGGTTCTTGTGCACTTCTGACTCTTTCCTTGATGTCTAGTTCATAGGTGCTTATAGTTTCCAAGTGAATCACTTTCATACTTCTACTAAGGGCATCAACCACCCTATTTTCTTTTCCTTTAATATGTTTGATTTCAAAATCAAACTCACTAAGGAGAGCCATCCCCCTAGCTTGTCTAGCATTGAGTTTAGGTTGGTCGAACAAATATCTCAACCCACTATGGCCTGTCATAAGTACAGTATTCTTCCTAGGAGGTAATGCCTCCACATTTTTAAAGCATGTACTATGGCGGCCAATTCTAAATCATATGTCACATAATCGATTTCCTGTTCATTCAATTTTCTAGATTCGTAGGAAATCACATGCCCTTCCTGCATGAGGACTCCTTTGAGTCCTTCCTTGCAGGCACACACAAGGAAATCCTTGTTTGGGTCTACAATTTTTAGCACATGTGCATTGGTTAAAAGGTGTTTCAATTGATAAAAAATCTCCACACTCTATTGTCCAATTGAATTTAACTCCCTTTTTATGAAGGGAGGTGATTGGATAACCAATCTTGGAAAACCCCTTTATGAACCTCCTATGGTATCTTGCTAGGCCCATAAAGGATCTAAAATCATAGACATCCTTTGGGGTAGGCCAATCCATAATGGATTCAATATTGTTAGGTTCAACTGCCACTCCTTCTTTAGAGATAACATGGCCTAAGTAATGGACATGTTTTTGGAAGAAGTCACACTTACTAAACTTCACATAGAGATGGTGTTCTCTCAACACTTGAAGCACTAACTTGAGATGTTCTTCATGCTCTTCCCTACTCTTAGAATATATTAGGATATCATCAATGAAAACCAACACAAATCTGTCCAAGAACTTGATGAGTACATTATTCATTAAGCACATAAAGGTGGTTGGTGCATTGGTAAGCCCAAATGGTACTGCCACAAATTCATAGTTCCCACACCTCATTCTAAAGGTTGTTTTTGTTGCAATTATGGTAGCCGTGGGAGGTATTAACCTCTACATGTAACCTTGCCAAGACTAGAATATTCCAGGAAGCAAGAGAAACCCTAAAGCATTGGATAATAACCCTAGAAGACAAGTCGACTCAAAAGATTAATTAATATTGAGTTATTAGTCTCCAAGAAGAGAAGTTGGCCCAGTGAGGTGAGTTGGTGCACTATAAATAAGAGGGAGCTAGAGCTCATTTGTCACTCTCACTCTCACAACTGCATTAGACAAGTGGTGCACAAGTTTGGAGAGGAGTTGCAGTTGCAGCTGCTGCAACTGGCATTTTCGATTTTGGCTTAGAATTTTCTCTTGGTTATGGTTTGGACTTTCTTCTTGGTACGCTAGCTCTGGAGAGAGGTACGCTACCTTGGTTGGCTATTAGTTCTAGGGCTTGCTTCCAGAATTATTCTCTCTATCAAGGTTCAGGTGCTCGGGGGTGGCATTTGTGGCTATGGTTGGGTGACAATATTGAGATATTGTTTATGGTGAAACGAGCATACCTGTTTTTCTAACAAGTTATGGGCTCACACTATCTTTGGACAGTCTAACTTTTGGAAGATAGATTAGGAAGTTTTGCTCAGTTACAGTTGCAGTTGCAGTCAAAGTTTTTGTTGTAGCAACAAAACCTTAACACTCTTGTTAAAACACCTTAAGTGAAGATGTTGACCTAATTCTTGGATAGCCTAGTGCGCCCTAGCCTAGCGCACCTCTTGGTACTCTCAGCAAGCCCAGGTGTCAAGTTTGAGATTTTGGTCAAAGTCAAAGGTTGACCAAGTCAAAGTAGTCATGACTTATTCTATGAAGTCAAAAAACAAGTTAGAAGGGGCCTCTAACTTTAGAGCATGGAATACAAGGATTGACCTCATCCTTGCCAAGAATAAAGAGTTGGATATCATGAAAGGTAAGATCATGGAACCACAATTTGAATCAGAAAAATAGAAGGAACCTCAAAACATTGTGGTTATGGAGAAGTTCAAGGACAATGACATCAATGCTATGAGTATCATAGTAGACTCTGTAAAATACCACTTGATACCCTACATCTCTCATCTTGACTCATCTAAGAAGATTTACAATGCCCTAACTAACCTCTTCTCAGTGAGAAACATTGGTCAAGTAATGAGTCTGAAGAATGAGCTTCGTGACATGAAAATGAATGATGATGCTTTGTAAGAATCTCTTAGTTAGGAGATCAACTATAAGCCACTGAAGAAATGATTTTAGAAGAGGAACTAGTAAATATAGTACTCAATGTTCTCCCCAAGACATGGGATGCATTTGCCGCAAGCATGAACACAAGAAATGAGTATCCCACATTTGAATAACTTTGGACTTGTTGTGCACAAGAAGAATCAAGGATTAGCGCAAAAGAGAAAAACCAAAAGAAATATGATGATCAAGCCTTCACAACAAAATTCAAGAATTTCAGGAATAAGAGGAAGTTTGGCCTAAGGAAGAAACCAAATCAAGAAAAGGATATGTCAAAAATACAATGCTTCAACTGTCAAAAATATGGTCACTATAGGAACCACTATCCCGAGTTAAATAAATGGAAGGAAACACACGAAGCAATAGTTGCCAAAGAAAAGGAACCGTCAAAGAAAGTTAAGTAGGATGAAGTAGACTTCTTCTAGTCAAGGTAACAATATTCTTCTATAACATAGTTCTTGTACATACCAATTTTACATACTTCCTGTACATATCATGCATATATTTTTCTTAGAATATAAGATGGTCAATGAAACAATACTTATGGAGGAATAACAAGATAAGGATTGTTATTACGATGACTACAAATCAAGTAAACGTTAACAATCTTTGGTGACAAATTCCCGAGGAATCTATTATATAAGTAACAACTGCTAGATAGTTCGAAATCAGAATCAAACTTGAAGAGACCTAGAAAGAGTCGGACCAGAAAGAAGTCAATGATCAAGAGGAAACTAGAATAAGACTTGTGACACTATGCAAAAAGCACTAAGGATGCAAAAGGAAGTGTGGACTCTCTTAGATGGAGGGAGTTGATTGCATAATTCCAAAGGAATAACATGCCTTCATGCGTGGAGCCAAGATTAGGAGGGAGCTAATCCTAAATGATATGATCCATTGAAGAATCCATGAAAATTATGAAGTATTCATCCATGTTCCCCATTGGAAGTAGCAACCATGATAAGTAACACGTGTTCAATTTGACTCTAGAAGAAGTCTTCTTCGAAAAGAAGTCTTAATTATCCTTGGCTATCCATCTACATCTATGTTCCTATGATGAAAGGAAGAAGTTGGAATCTTCAGGGCATGGAATCTATAGAAGACTCCATGGACCCCAAAGTTAAAGAGGAGCATGAGGAAGAACATGAAGATTCCAAGAAACAAAGGAAAGCCAGAACAACCGGCTATTATACCGAGAATCATAAGACTACCAGCTTGGTTTGAACCCACTAGAAGCAATCAAGTAGAAGAAATGGAAGTTGTGATGAAGAACAATGTATGTAATAAAATGTGAAAAAGACTTATGAATGGCAGCATTGTGAGATTCAGAACTAGAGGTTCTTCTAGAAGAAAGGAGAAGACTAAGATGACAACTTGTTCTAGTAAGCCAAATATACCTCTTGCAGTATCCATGGATTGAAATTTACATGTAAAAGACTATTCTTCCCAATAAAGAAAATTGAGAAAGAAGCTTACACCAGAAAGAGACCCATGTATGCAAATGGAAGAAGACCTTGTATGGATTCAAGCAACTTGATGTAGAGTATCTCATATATAGCAAAGTGTGGCGAAAAATTCATATGATAGAGAAAGTATATCATAATGGTTACTCATAAGTCTAGGACGGTGGATTGCAAATACATGGCTAAACTCTGATGATAACAAATCTGAAGAAGTTAAAGAGACTCTAATCCAGTTGACCCATCTTTGTATTGATTGGCTTGTTAATGTATTTAGAGAATACTCAGCCTGATATGTGTTTTGTGGGGCGTTTAAATTATGAGATACAACTGCATGAATTTATCGATTCGGATTGGGCAGGGAGTACAGATGATAGAAGAAGTGCTACTTGGATATGTTTCAGTTTGAGAATTTCCACGATGTCATGGGCTAGCAGAAAATAGAAGTCTGTTGCACTCAGCACTACGTACGCAAAGTATATTTCAGCTTGTGATGATTGAAGCAATGTGGCTCCGTAAGTTGGTTTCTGGACCATATGATCATGTGTTGAATTCGACCATGATATATTAATCACAACTATGTGAAGCTTTCAGAGAAACCATGTTCCATGACAGACCACAATACATTAAGATCAAGCATTATATTCTCCATGATAAAGTTCAGAAGAAAGAAGTGGTTCTCCAGTATATATCCACAAATGAGCAGAAAACAAATATTTTGGTAAAGCCTCTATCCAAGATGAAAAGTTTGCGTACTAGAGAGGCAAGTCGGGGCTCGTGGAGATGACTTCCTCATTGAAAAGAAAGTGATTGATCCTAGGTTGGGAGGGAGTGCTAATATGTTGTTGATTTATGGACAATCATTTTCCAGTTCGGAAAATGGTCTAGGATGGGCAGTTCCTTTCCAGTTCAGAAAGTGGTTCGAGATTTCTGACAGACAGGCATTTTCCAGTTCAGAAAATGGTCCAGATCATATAGTCAATTTCGTAATGATAATGGTTCGATATATTGTTGATGTACCATAGAAATTGATTCCCCTTGTGGCCAATGTGGGGGAATGGTCTAGGACAATCATTCTTCTTGGCAATCACTCTTAGTAGTGGTCAAGTAGAATGGTCTGCCTCGTCGGGCAGTCATTCTTTGGAAGTTCACAATTGTGAGCAGTTTCAAAGAATGGTCCATTTTGGAGGTTGGTGCAGGACAGTCATTTCCATATGAAATGGTCCAGACAGTCATTCCCTAGGGCAGACTCATTCTCTCCAGGTTTCACTGTGATTAGTGTCAGAGGAATGATCGAGTTAGGTGAATGGTCTAGGTTCAACAACCAAGGATAGGCATTCCCTAGGGCAGACTCATTCTCTCTAGGTTGCATTATTATTAGTGTCAGAGGAATGGCCTAGTTAGGTGAATGGTCTAGGCTCGGAAATCAAGGACAATTACTATGCTTGGGAAGAATAGTCCAAATATCCCATGGATGATGTTTTGATTTTTGAGGGCAATGCTCTTCCAGATCTCACAGTTGTGAGTGGAAGAATGGCCCAGATGACTCAATTTGTATCATGATATTGTTATGCAGGTTGATATCAGATGATATGATTGTTGTGGAGACTATATGACTCTGGACAATAGTTGTATTCTACTTGGTGGATGTGTTCCACTCATTGTGACTGTGTCACTGGTTATTAGTTGTGTGATACTAGACGTGGTTGTGTATCACTAGATAGTAGTTGTGTACTACTATGGATAGACACAGTTTTGTTCTATTGAATGACATTGCTTTGATTTCCATGGAGACTACAACTAGTGTTGAAGATGATTGCCAGCTAGATGGATAATCAATATGTTGATGGACATACATTCTCTAAGCAAAAAATGGTCCAGGCAAGACAAATTGCCGGTGGATAGACATTCTCCATATGGAAAATGTTTCAGGGCATTCATTCTTCTAGGATGTATGTTCGGATTAGAAGAATAGTCCTTGTAGCCCATGGCGTGGCTTCCAACATCTGTTGGAACAATTATTCTTCTAGGATATATGTCTGGATTAGAATAATGGTTCTTGTATTACTCTGTAGAGTGAGTGACTTATTCAGCATCATGTCTGATTACTCAGATGGAGTATGGCTTTGAGAGATGATGCAATTGATGCTATCAGATGATACTAATAATGATGATGTTTCTCATGAGTTGATCTACGTGATCATGAGATAGCCTATGTGGCCATGATGATGCTATCGGTTGAATGGTTTGTTTGTGCTCAAGACCATTGCCTTTAATACCTCCCTAGCTAGGAGGGAGTGTTGATAATATGGTAGTTGCGGGAGGTATTAACCTCTACATATAACCTTGACGAGACTAGAATATTCCAGGAAGCAAGAGAAACCCTAAAGCACTGGATAATAACTCTATAAGACAAGTCGACTCAAGAGATTAATTAATATTGAGTTATTAGTCTCCAGAAAGAGAAGTTGGCCCAATCCGGGGAGTTGGAGCACTATAAATAAGAGGGTACTAGAGCTCACTTGTCACTCTCACTCCCACAACTGCATAAGACCAGTGGTGCACAAGTTTGGAGAGGAGTTGTAGTTGTAGCTGCTACAATTGGCATTTTTAGTTTTGTCTAGGACTTTTCTCTTGGTTATGGTGTGGACTTTCTGCTTGGTACGCTAGCTTTGGAGAGAGGTATGCTACCTTGGTTGGCTATTGGTTCTAGGGTTTTCTTCCAAAATTATTCTCTCTGTCAAGGTTAAGGTGCTTGGGGGTGGCATTTTTGCCTATGGTTGGGTGACAATGTTGAGATATTTTCTATGGTGAAACGAGCACACCTATTTTTCTAATAGTTTTGTGGATGTATTCATCCTTAATTCGGACTTGATCATATCTAGACCTCAATTCAATCTTGTAGAAAATTGTAGCGCCCCTTAATTGGTCAAACAAGTAATCAATTCTTTGTAAGGGATACTTATTCTTAATGGCCATGTTGTTGAGTTGTCTATAGTCTATGAACAAGTTGAGTGTGCCATCCTTTTTTCTTCACAAAAAAAGCTAGTGCTTGTTGAGGAAAAGATATGAGATGATCTTACTCAAGAATTTTCAGATTCTGCTTGGCTAAAGAAAAATAGACGGGAATGTCACCCTATGTTTATAGCCATCAAAAATAATATCCTAACTCACAAGTGCTTAGGCTAGTCTTTTTATAAATAAAAGCTTGCTGGAAATTTCATTATTTATATGATTTTTTGAATATAATAGTTGTTGAAATAAATGTAGAGACAGAACTAAAGACACCAAGATGATAATCAAGACAGGTGAGACATAAAACAATCCGTTATTTCATTCCAATTCATCAAAGAGTCATTCTCTTTACAAAATTTCGTGAAGAACTTTTGGACTAAAGTCAAACTTAGACATCCCCGATGAAACATACAAAAGGACCTCTGACAAAAAATAAAAAATGAACTCTAAAAGCTAGATCAACTTGCCACAGATTGTTGCCCACTCGACTGTACACAATAGCCTTTGTCATTCATGAAAACTAATTCACAAACAGACAAGTCTACACAGACTATCAAAGATAGATCAACATCTCTGAAAAACAAGTGTCTGAATGATGTAATTTAGCCCTGAATCTTGTCGTCTACAATAAGACCTTGCTATCATAAAAAAGAATTAGGTTTATGATCAATTAAGGAATGAATGAAAATTGAACTATCTCAACACAAACTCAAAGACCAAACCTTAGAATGCTTCTCGTTCTATCCTCCTTTTGTTCCTCCCTTTCCTTTTGCCTTTAAGCAAATTAGAATTAATTGAAGTAGTTGAACTACTTTCATTAGTTAAGTTAACTAAAAACTCAACCAACTTTTTAGTTAGGGGGGGAAGGTAATAAATCATAATAAGGGTTTTAAATAAATAATAACAAGTAGGTGGGACCCCTTGTGACTCCCTTTAGCTCTTAACAATCATAACATAACTAGTTAATTAAGCAAAACACCCCTCCTTGTGACTCCCATCATCACATTCATATTTGACAATTTATCTCATTGATATTTGAAATTATTTTCAAAAATATATTACTCATATATACAAAGAAAACATGTTGTCCAAAACTTCTGAAGTCAATTTTCATGAACAATAAATAAATAAAAACTCAAAAACGATATTTTCCACTCTGAGATGCAATCTTTCCTTGGTTACTGTTGTCACCCACTGATTCCTCTAAATTTACCTTTGGTTGCACTGAGCCTTCAGGCCTAATCTCGCTGATCATGTGAGAACAATCGTCCCTCAAATGCATCCAGGAAGACACAGATTTATCAGAGCCATTGGAGGGTGAGGAAGGGGCAGTAGTGGCTTTTCCTTTGTTGGGGGCACGGTGGGCCTCCATTTTCAACCTTTTGCTAGCATGAGAGGATTGAACTGGTGAGTGGACATGTGTAACTTGGAAAATATGATTGATAGGTAGGGGAGAAGGTAAGGACAAATTGGGCCAGCCACGATGTTGGGAGACCTCTCGAGTGGAAAATCTCTTGCCATCCGTCGTTTTCGGGAACCTCAGGTTGCAATGAGACGTGAGGGGGCACAAGAATACCAAGGGCTTGTGGAGCTTGGAAGGGAGGCCTTTCAGGCCTAGGTTGGACCACTCCTTGCCCAATCCAATTGAAAATTCCAGCTTGAAATAATTGGCCTAGCTCTTGTGATTCATCATCAAAGTGAATGGATAATCTAGGCCTTCTAGGGCCCCTGTTCCAATTACCTCTTCCTCGATTACCTCTGTCATGGTTACCTCGGCTGAAAAAACTCATTCTTGCATGCATGATTGATTAGCAAATAATTCTTTTAACAACCATACATGATAACTCCCTAAAAATATAAAATAAATTTTGGCTCAGCAACATATCAGGCTCATGCAATCTAATCCATACAAATTGTTTAACTATTGTCAATGAGGAGGGGGTGAACAAAGGTTCTGGGATATGCGAGGGGTTGTATTGAGCGAAAAAATGTTAAAATGAAGGGGAAAGGAATCATGGTTACTGGTCAAAGACAACCAACAATCAATTGTAATGTAAACCAAGGAATATATCACTGTGCTCCAACCAAGAACTGCGATTTCAAATTGTTTCAATACAGAATTCTCTTAACTGTAATTAAAATTTAAGAACGGGGAGTGAAAAATGAATGTGGGAAGCGAGGGGGTTGTAATTAGCGAAAAGAGAAATAATGGTAGGGAAAGAGAGCGAATATTGTTCATAAAATTAATTAAGTAATCCATAAAATCATTCTATATCAAACGTAAAAGATCCAACACCAACCACATAATCACTGTGATCAAATGAACAACTACTATGTATAATTCAATCAATTACGTGCATTAACTTTCTCATTGTTCGCAATCAAATCTTTAACACGATGTCACCAAACAAGACAATATGAATTCCACAACAACCTGTAGAAGAGTTATGTTTCTTCTCATTTGTCCATTTAATGTTTTAAAACAATTCCCAAATGAATAAACAGTCACTTAATTACACTATGTTCAACACTAAAACATCAACCACTATCCACGAATTATTTCATTCATCAAACCAGACACAAAAATCGTGCCCGATTTAATTCCTCAATTCCATTTAACAATTAAGTTGTAATGAGACCATATTGTCACAGAATCTGTGCTCATCTCTGATATCAACTATACACATTGGACAGTCAACAAACAATCATAAATATATCAAATTGCAATAACCTTGACTTGCCATTTAAATACACAACAATCACTACTTCGACTTATACGATGATGTATGATACACAAACCAATCAACAAAACGCAAGAGCGTTACTGTGACTATAAATGTCTATTTACTCTAGATATAAACATCAAACAATGTTGAGCTATCAATCCAATACAAGGAAACAACGACAATATGCCTAAATCCATTTCTCAATTCAATCAGATTGCAACAAAACCATATTGTTATAAAACTCGTGCCCTTCTCTGATGGCGTAATCAACAATATCCATAACATACACAATGGACGACCATGCCACAACTATTATGATTGCAATACTCCCATTTCTCAATTTAAAACACACAGTCACAACAACCATCAACTCGACATAACATGTTGTAGGAAGCCCACACAAACCAATGCATCACGCACGAAGCATCGATGTGACTTAATCAATTATAAACTAATGTTGGGTTAACAATTCAATAATTACAATTTAAGAGACAACGACTGTGTATTCAATCTCATTTCTCCAATCAACCAATTAACCATGCCAAGCTTATCAATTTAATGGTCATAACAACCAATGTAGTGACTAAATACCAAAACCAACACCATTGTCAACATAATCAACAGAGACGAGCCATTAATCGAACACTATCGAAAATACACCACCAACTCATAACAGTCAACAGTATACCCGACAGGACATAACAGTTCCCTCTATGAAAAACCGGGCTTGAGAAATCAAGGGTTCGCTCTGTGGACCAACACAGGGATACTAGAGTCAACCCCCAACCGGGTGAGAACCTCCGAGACCAATGGTGCACACACAGGGTATACCACCAATGACTTTGTAGACAGGGTGACAATTCACGAGATAAGAGAGACTATGAATAAAGGAGCAAAGGCTTCAATTTGGTCCTGTAACAATACTTAGAACACACAGGGTATAACCCTCGTGGTTTTCCCAATCAACTAAAGAATGCAACAATAAACAGAGCCGAGAAATAACAATCAACCTTAAGTAAGCCCTTTGGCATAACAACCATCATAACCCACTGCGCAAACATCAGTAACATGAACAAACCCATACCAAGGTGAAACGATATGCAGTGACACAAGGTGTTTCAAACCCAACAACCCCATAACAACAAAACAACTGGGTATGGTGATAAGAATGCGTGGAGACAACCAACCAATTTGGACCGAATGAAACCCTTCAACCAACACCAATAAGGATGACAAAGAGCCTTCATGGTTTCTAACACTCAGAATGATCAATGAAACTGTGTCTTCAAACATTATTGCAATGAAAACCACACCAACCATTCATTCTAGAAAAATATCACAATTTTACACATTTGTCGGTCTTAAGAAAAGCACAGACCCATACATCACCGAGCCACAATATCTATTTCATAACCAGAGCGAGTTCATGGATGGCGAAAATACATACCTGTAACCAAGAAACCCTTAAAAGCGTGAGCTTGGCCGAGTAGTCCTTCCTCTGCTTGAAAATCATAGCTTAACCACAACGAACACAATTGAACAATAGCCAAGCCAGGGTGACGGCCAGTGGGAGGGGTATGGAGTGACGTGCAGTAAATGCACGTCACCTCCATCCTCTAGTCATTCAATTCCTTAGTACATGCCAGCCCACTATTCCATTAATTCATTCAATTAAACCATGTGTCGAAACCAATATCCACTATTGGCCAAAAGCGCCACCCTATGTCACATTAACCATTGCCAACCACACCATAGCATGCATCACATGTTTTTCCATATAAGCCAATAAATCATATAGCCACTAACCCTGTTAGCTAGGACTAATAACAATCCATTTAAATTTCAAAATGTATAGTGCAACATTGTATAGCATAGTAGCATAGTTTAAGTTCTTCTTTAGTTTTTTTTTTCCATATTTCTTTTATTCTTTTCCATGACTAACACATGTTTTGTGCTGGTGTAACATATAATAAATCACGGCGCAATAAAAATAACAGTTCACATAAGCCTTCGTGACATGGATATGAGACTTTTAAATAAGACACTCACACATAGCATGAATTTTCCATCACCCATTTGTTGCGAATAAAACCAACGTCTGAATCATCAATCATGCTCAAACCTGCAAGCAGTGTCGAACAACAACATAAAATCAAATAAGAACCAGATTTGATCTTCCAATCTACAAGGGAGTCCCACCTACTAGTATTATAGGTAATCGTTAGTTTATAATAATATGCTTAATCAATACTTTGCAGGCGAAAAACCTTGTTGTGATTTCAATCGTCAACAGATCTCCCCAAGGAGACACACTAGGCTAAATGTAACCTTTGTCCAACATCTCCTTTAGTTGTAGTTTGAGATCAACTAGCTCTGGTGTACTCATTCTACAGGGTGCTCTAGACATTGGCACCGCTTCATGTACAAGTTCTATTGAAAAATCGATATCTCTTCTTGGAGGTAGACCTGGTACCACTTCTGGAAACAAATCCTTATATTCTCTTAATATAGAATGGTCCTATAGGCTTGGTTTATTGTCCTCAATAGATTTCAACACTTGTATTGCATGCAAAGGACATTATTTTCTACAATACTACTTCACTTGAAGGGTTTATATTTGTCTCACTGAGACAAGTTTTTGAATTCCTTGTAGGGTTCTTTTCCCCCCTTCCTCATATTCACACTCCAAAGTTTTATTATAACAACCCAACTTGGCTTTGTCAGCAACCAACCATTCCATGCCAATTAATAGATCATAAGATCCTAAAGGGAGCATGTTTAGGGTCGCTTGGGTAAACAATCCATTCAAAACGAATTGGCATGTTGGTATGACCTTTGTCACCTTTCTTTTTGTTTCAGTGGCTAGTTGTACCAACCATGATTTAGCATGTTTTACTTGCTGCAATTTACATTTCTCAATAGTTTGAGGGGAAACATAACTCATATTAGAACCAGGGTCAATTAAAATGGAAACTAGATGGTTGACAATCATACCTTCCATCTCCACCATTGAAGCTTGGTGGTCAACTTGTCTATTATCCAAGGCTGCATAAATTTATGGCATGCTCCTAGCCACATCATTGACTATGGTAGCCTCCTGGATGTTGTACACCCTCCTATTGTCATGTTGCCTATGTGGGGAGTCACTCAGAAGATGTTCTTCTACACAACCCCAACATTTCAAGGGTTCTCTCTTTGTATTATTAGTCTTTCCTAGAGATGATCCAAAGGGGTTTATTACCACTGAGATGGAAAATTCTGTTGATACACACTTTTTGTAGGAAGGCTCATCTTAGAGATTTTCCCATGATTCTTAAATCTCGAGGATTTAAAACTCTTCTTCTTGAACCCCAAATTACTTTTCTTCTTCCAATCCTTATGAGGTTATGCCTTATTCTTTAATTGATCATAGCAGTACCTTGCCTTTCGAATAGTGTCATCTAAAGTCTTAGGTTCATCAAACTCAATTATGTCTTGGAAGGATTGAGGCAGTCCACTAATAAATCATTGCATCTTTACCTTTTCATCCTTTATGTAGGGCACATATCTCCTCAACTCAAGAAATTTGTTGATATATTCATCTGTTCATAGAACTCCTTGGTCTTCTCATCATAGTATCTTTCAGACAAGTACTTCCTCCTAAAGTGTTTCTCAAATTGTTTCCATTTCAAATCCTTCTCATGAATTCCTTTCACATTTGTAAGGTCATCCCACCAAATGGAGGTCTTTCCATTCAAGATGAAAATGGTTATTCGGGCCTTTAAGTTTTCAGAGTAGTCATGGACTCTAAAGTACTTCTTCAAGACAAGTAGCCAAACTTTTGCTTCTTCCCCCTTTTTAATTTCTCCATCGAAAGTGGGTGGTTTGGCATTCTTAAACTCTTCATGGTCACGACTCTTGGAATGTTTCCCCCTCTTTCTTCTCCTCTAAGAATGTAAACTAGTCTCACTGCTAGACTATTCCTTGGAGTTGTCAGTTTCCTCACTAGAGGATTCTTCAGTTGAATTCTTGACATTAGCATGCCTCTTGGCTCCATGTTGGGCCTTCTTTGAGGTGCTTCTTCTGGTGTTGTTATTTTCAGGACCATGCTTTTGTATCTCAGTTAGACTTTGTGTTTTCTTAGTATGATGTCTATCCACATTACTGGTTGTTGGCCCATGTTGCAACTGCCTTTGTATATCTAATAGGCTTTGCAGTAGGACTACATTAATTTTAGTTTGTTTTTCATGTTCTTTTATCAGCCTTTCATTGTCTGCCATACAACTTTGTAATTATTCCATAAGGCTTCTTACCATTTCAGCTAAGTCTGGAGGGGTTTCCACCACCCTCCTCTCATCATATTCTTCTTCTCTATTGTAGGATCTTTCTCCCCACTCATGGTGTGTCACCATTCTTTACGTTGTGGTTTTCCTTGTTGTCCACTAATTGTTTAAGTGTTGATGACAACATTTTATGTTAGTTAATTGTTTACTAATTTATGAACATCGCATGCAATCTGTAAGGCGAAATCAACGTCATTATTTGGCAACATTAGCAACACACACTTCAGATTTTTTTTAAAACATGTAACAACAACAAAAAGTTTCATTCCTTTCTTCAGTAATAGATTTTAAATAATCTCTTATGGATGGGGTAAGATAGGGTGTTACCGCTTAAAATTTATCTCTTAAAATTTTATTCAACCCGTTCATGAGCCCAAGCAGGTCAAGTGTTGGTGTCTTCTTTGATACCAATCTTTCACACACCCAACCTCCTAAGTGTCCTTTTAAGGGATGCAGCATAAAAAATTTCATTTTTATTCCACTTCCCTAAATTCCTCTAAAAAGGACATGGTCATTGAGAGTCTTCCAACGACTATAAGTTTGTCCAACACTGGGTTCTGGATGGATAATTATGGATTTTTGAATTTTTCAAGGCGTCATTGGCCAAAGGCCACCGCCTCGCCATGTGGATCTAGTTCAATTGTACCAATCGACATAGCACTAATGCGATCGAAGTCGTCATCTTCTATCGGTGACGTGGTCACTGGAGGGTGGGTTACAGGGAAAGTTCCTACTGAGATTTCACGGCTTTGGGCCTTCAGTCCTCTGTCAGTTTCATACAACCCCAAAACCCCCTGAAGTTTCGAAGTCCAAAGGAATTTTCCCATCCAGAATCTAGGGCGGAGAGGTGTCCACCCTCGGGTCTAACGTTTTAGGTTTGTTCACTCTTAATACATAGCCTATATCCGACGATGGTCCCGCACTTATTTCACGTCCAGTCCCGCGTTGACACAAAGGTTTTCTTTGACATGCCATATCATCATAGCATACAAGGACTCGCCCAACCAGGGGTTGAGAAGTGTCTAGCTCTTATAGGCCTATTAAATTAATTAATCATTACCATAATAAATTCCCGCTCTTTCTTTATTAATCATTTATTTATTCCATATTAGGGATAATTAATCTTCATTAAAATTTATTAACCCCATAAATTATGTTTTTACTTGACCTAAATTACTGGCCCAATTAAACCAAGGATTACTCCTCTTTTTCCTTGGAAATACAACCTCCCGGGATGGATTAGTGTTAATTATTATATTAAATCCCTGACACATTAACTCATAATCAAATCATATTACTAATTAGTTTTTAATTAATTAGATTTTAATATAATCATAATAAATTATATTATAATACAATCTTAATCTTATGCTCATACCCAGAATTCCTGAACGCCAAAGTTTTGAAGAGGGTCCCACTTATATTATGATGATGATGATGACTAACGTGGACACTAAGACCGAATTGGTCTATCAAACCTTAAGAGGGTAAGTGATTACTTGTGATTCTTTAGAATTTTGTTTATGTGCTCAAAAAGCATTAAGACAAGCTTTCCAAGATCACCATACTTTTGTTGAGTAAGAGGTTAGGAAGGTTGGTAGTGTGATAAATATTTTGAAAATGAGATCTAATATGGGTATAGGCTAGACAATCTAAGAGAAAGTGATTTTCATATTCAACATTCTTAGTATCATAAAGGTGACACACTCTTTCATCCCATGGCATTTTAGGAATTGACCAACGCCCAGTTTCACTATAGAGCTCGTGAGAATTTGTTCTTATCTTAGCAATGTTTATTTGTTTCTTTACACTTGACAAAATAGATACATAATTTTGATCTTCTAGATTAGGGTTGATTACATCTTTATAATACCTTAACTTTCTTTTTTCCTCTAACTCTTTATCACACCACATTTTCTCCTTAAATTTTGATCTGACGTTTTTTTTAAGAGTATCTTTATTCTACAAAATGGTTTCTTTCATGATTCCCCAATAGTTTAGCCAAGATCGGGCGTCTTTATGCCATCCTTGCTTGAGTCAATGGTGGTTATGACTTGATTTTGAAGCAATTTTAGGTAGCCTCTTGTCTTCCATGTTGTTTAACTTGTTCTTATACATTAGGTATCTAATCATAACCATTATCTCAATGGGGGAGAGGCTTGTTTCTAAGAGGATGGGATAGGGTGTATTTCCTTTAATTATGAGATTATAGGTTATAAAATTCTTTTGTATTTGCTCTATCTTTCTCCAAGATTCACGAGAGATACTACAACCCCAGACTTCACATCCATAAAGAATAATAGGTGTAACAAGATTCTCAAAGAGGAGTTTCTTCTTATCCCAACTCCAAAGATTAGTTGATTTACAATTGTTTTCAAGCCCATAATAAGCTTTCCATCCCCCAATAATCCTTTTCTCAATGCTATAATTCCAATTGAGCTTGTGGTGAATATTAATTCCAAGATATTTGTATGAAGTCACTTCCTCCAAGTTGTTGTTGTCATATACAAAGGTATCATAAGGGATCTTATTAGGTTTAAGAATCATGACCTTAGTCTTATTAGTATTAACAGTCATACCCATATTGGAGGAAAAATCCTTGAGGATTCTTAGTTGGTTTTCAAGATCATGGGGACTCCTTGCCATAAGAACAATATCATCGGCATAAAGAAGAAGATTCATGACTATACCAATGAGAGTAGGGCCGACACAACCTTCTTTTTCCAAGCATTCTTCTAACTTGTCAATGTATATGCCAAAAAAGGTAGGGGACAAGGGACAACCTTGTTTGACTCCAATATTGCAGTTAATCTCTTTTGACTAGCTCTCAATGTTTTTAAACTTAACAATAACTTTCTCATACATCCTTATTGTAGTAGCGCTCAACTCGAGAGGCATTTTTATCTCTTCCAACCTATTCCAAAAGTTTTTCCTAGGAACCATGTCAAAAGCCTTTCTAAAGTCAACAAAACAACAAAAAAGGTTGGTTTAAGTATTGCAGAACTCCTCTGCAATGATCCTAAAGGTAAAAAGATTGTCCACAATTGAATGATATCTCCTAAACCCGGCCTGGCCTTTAGCTCTTTTATCATGACTTTCTAGCCAAAGGATAATCTTCTTTTCCAAAATAATTCCATAAAGCTTGGCTAAAATCGGGCTAATCATTTTTTTTTCTCGTTGGAGCGATCGGGAGCTGAGGACGGCTAACAGCCCTAGTCGGCCTTTGCCTCTGGCGCAGGTCAGAGCCTCCCCTGCCCCGTTTCTTCAGCCGAGCAGTATCACCACGTACTTCTGGAGCCCTCTCGGAGCACCCACGCGAATGTAGGATTCGTTCAGTTCTCGGCCAATGGACTCTAGCGAGAGCTCTGGCCCTCCTCCCCCGCCTGAGATCATTGCTTTCAAGGCGTTGATAGCAAAAGCCCATAAACGACCTCTTACGGCCA
>ML776673.1:1534180-1564078 GCA_009831015.1 Picea engelmannii | reverse complement strand
GGAGAAGCGGATCGAATGGCAAACAATGGATGCACCCTCTCCAAAGGGCAGATTCGAAACAATGAAGAAATCAGCTATCAAATCCCTTGATGACAATGTAACAAAGATAGCGACAAAGCTGGCTATCAACTATGTATTTGGGGTTGCCTCGGCAAAGACCCCCACTCTCTCTTTCAAATAAATAAAAAATATAATCGTTACAGTTAAAAAAAAAAAAATCGGGCTAATCATAATGGTCCTATAATTAGAGGGAATGTTTCTATCCCTATTTTTAAAAATAGGAACAATGAGGCTTTGCGTCCAGGGTTTAGGGAAGCCCTGCTTGACTGTTGAATTGAAGAGCTTCTGTGTGTGAGGGATAAGGATTGGCCCTCTGATTTTAAATTTTTTAGCTTGGTAGCCTTCAATGTCCTTAGCTTTCCCATTTGCAAGCTTCTTAACCCCAAACTCTATGTCATCTAAAGAAACAAATTTCTTCCTTTGTAGGGACAATATGAATGGTGTCCATCGCATTAGGGAGCTCGTAAAGACTTTTAAGGTAGGAATTCCAGTCCCTTAAGGGAATCCTATTATTTTCTTTAGTATTACATTTTAGAATTTGGCTCCAGAACTTCTTAGGATCCAATTTGTATAGTTGTGAAAGTTGCTCTTGCCTTTCATTGATATAGTATCTTTTTTTCCTTTTAATTAGGGCTTTGTATGTATTGATCTTATCTAGTTTTAGGGACTCATTAGAAGCATCCCTAATGGATTTCCTAGAAATTTTACATTCTTTATCATACCAAGGGTTGGTCGTTCTATTATTATTTTTATAGGACACCTCGAAAGAGAACTTGTTAATAGAAGTCGAAAGGGTAGTTGTAAAATTATGATAGAGCTCTTCAATGTTGTCCTTATAAGTTATGAGGTTTAATTTACTATTTAAATCCTTTAAGAAAACGTCAACTTTACTTTTGTCAAAGAGAAAATTCCTTTGATTATCAGAATTCTCTTCAATGGTGCTCCTATGCATGGAAAATTTTAGAGTTAGGGTTAAAGGTTTATGATCAGAGTCAGGCTCATGGTCATTTGAAAGGTCAAAAGTTGCTATTTGGTTGGAAATGGGGATATCAGATATCACATAATCTACAACACTACTACCTAGCCCATGAATACAAGTCATCTTGTTGGAGTTTGGCCACTTCATTACTCCATTGCGAATTATTAGGTCTTGAGAGCTGCAGAGCTTGACCAACTCAGTACCAAACAAATTCTCAATTAGGTCTTCAGAGCTTCTTTTGTAGCTATTAGATAAAACAAAGTCCTCATCTAGCCATAAAGGATTATGGTTGGAGTCATTACTTAAAAGAGTAGATTGTTTAGTTGCAGTCCTAGCATTAAAGTCTCCTAGCAGGAGGATATTACCTTCATTTTTCAAATTATAAATATCTTGTTCTAAATTATTATAGGGACAATTTTTATCTAGATTACTTTTCTTATAAAAAGTAGAATTAATAGGTGCAAATAACAAATTTATATATACATCTTCTTAGCATTGGTGTCTGAAATTTCTATCCAAATGTATTGATTAAGAGGGTCAATCTTATGAAATTGAATGTGAGGAGAAATGTTATTTCTAATATAACAAGCTATGCCTCCTATCCCTCTATGGTGGGATTTTTTGTTCCATGCCGACAACAAGACAAATCCTTCCATTTTAGGGACCTTGCACTCCTCATGCTCCCGAGTTTCAACTAGACAAATAATATCAATATCACTCGGGATCCAACTTATCATAGGACCTTTGCGCCATGGAAAGCCACGACAATTCCAAAAAATGATCATGAATGTCCCAAATTCCTATTTATTATTATCCTTTTGGTCTCTATCCCTAACAATAGCTTTGGGATTTCTAATTATTTCCCATTTTCCTTATTTCCTGGCTTCTTTTACCTTTTGAACTTCCTTCCTTAATTCAGCTTGGTCTTCGGGAATAAGGTCTTCATTTATAAATATTCTTGACCCTTTCAAGCTCGGAGATTTACTAAATATGCTATATTTATGGTCATTACAACATACTTTGACACAGATCAACCTATCGTTATGATCAATTATATTTCCTAGCCTCTTTGCTTCTATGATGTAAGTTGTATCAATTTGTGATTTATTTTTTTAATTCTTCTTTTACTATTGCTAGCGTATCCTTCTCTTGTTGTTTTTTTATACCAAAAATTATGAGGTTCAAGGCTCTTTTGTTACGCTCATGGTCCAGTTTGATTAGCTTATTAATTTCCTCTTTGATGGGTTTGATATCCAATTTGTTTTCCATATTACCGAGGGTCAAATTGTTGGTTAGTTTTTCTTCTAGCTCTTTAATCCTATCTCTCAAGTTGTGATTTTCTTCAACCCCTCCATCTTGGGTTGATTGTTTATGTTTTTCCATTTCTTGAATTATATGCTTCATTGCCTACAATTCACTCTTGAACCCTAAGAATCTATCCTCTATTTGAGTTTGAATGGTATCTTTAATTTTTTATCAATCATTGCCTCTAATTCTATTTGGACTTTTACGTCTCTTTCTTCACTCATTTTTTCTAATGTTTCTAACTCTATTTGGATTTTGGCATCTCTCTCTTCCCTTCTTTTTTCTATTGATTTCATATAATCATAAAGGATTTCTAAGGTGATTTTGGGGGGCCTCCCCTTGTTAGGCTGAGTTTTTGGAATAGGTGGTGGAGTGCTCATATTGAAAAGAAGAGAAAAAAGATGTAACAATTATTATTATGGATTGACTTTGTCTCTCAGATCAACTTTTACTTATGAAACTTAAAATAAATAATAAATAAAATATATTTAAATCTCTTTACGTAAAATTAAAATTGAATCAAAGTAAAAAGTGACTCGCCTCATTTCAGTTGTCCAATTGCTCAACCCGTTGAAGAAGCCAAAAATAATTTCCGAAAACCGCAAAGAAGTCCGGAGAAACATGGGTAAAAAAGGTAAAAAACAAAGAGTAGTATTCTCGTTCAAAACCCTTGATATATAATCTTAGAAATAAAATATCTCCTTCAAAAAAAATAAAAAAATAAACAAACAAACAAAGAAGCATTATTCCCGTTCAAAATCGTAGAGATATAATTTCAAAACCGTAGAGAAGTAGTATTCCCGTTCAAAACCACGAAGAAATATTATTCCCATTCAAAACCACGGAGAAATATATTGTAATGCAAATATAATTTAATTATATTAGATTACAATATAATGGATTTACATTAAATGCTTATTACAATTAATTTCATTGGTTTAATTACATTAAATATAATACAATGTAATTAATTATACTTAATGCTCATGCAAACATTGGAACAGGGGAAGGTAAGTCCGGTGCTTTGACCATTTTGGCTCATACACTCTATCACCCCAAACATCTCAAAGTCCCGAACTCCCGAAGTCTCAAAGTTCCGAAGGGGTCCCATGTGCACACACTATACGTTAAATTATGATTTAAATGGAAAAGGGTTTGGTCTTGTCCACATGTTCATTGTAATATTTTAATTTTATAATAAACCCCATCAAAATTTGAGCCCAGGTTTTCATAAATTTCCAATATATATATATATATATATATATATATATATATATATATATATATATATATAACAATTTCACACGTCCATCACTCCCAATGTCCGAAGTCCCAATAATTACGAAACTATTGAAAGGTCGATCATGGGTGGATTAATCTCGTTTAGTATAAAGTCCTTCGACTTTCTAGTCATTCTCCAGTTCACTATCCACTTCAAACCTACGAAGACCCGAAGCATTGAAGCTTTGGGTTGCATTTTTAAATGTTTGGGTTGCTTCCTTAAAGTCCAAATTTTTGTAATAAAGCTTGAGGACAAATTAAAATAGAACTTAATATGCATAAATAAATCTCTCTCTTTTTAGATGCTTTATAGAGAATTTTAATTAAACTCTGCAACGCAATCAACCACAACATTTACTCCCGGAAATCTTATTTTAACACACGTTTAGTCAAGAGATAATGAAGTAAATCAAATGAGATTCAACTAAAACATTCTCTTACTTTTACCTAAATTTCTCAAGCCACTTTTGTCATAAATTAAACTTACACAGCTATAAAACACAATCTATAATTTTCTCTGGACTTAACACTACAGAGATTTAGCAAAATATACTTATCTAGAACCCAAAAAGAGCTGCAACTACTAAAAGGGATGCTCTTTTTTCCACCCAACCATATGCACAACAACTTCTGGAAAGATTTACCATTGGCCACCCCCTAGCTAGATCATGATGCCATGAGAGAGATTATTCCTTTTGTTCAGCAACAACGAGGAATGGAGTTTACTCTCCTCCTCCCACGAGAACTTGGCAGATTGCTTTTCTCTCCACCAAGAAAGGGGGTCTACAATGAGTGCTTCCTCAATCACTCCTCTTCTCTACCACCCCTTTTATCAACTTATTTAGAAAACATTGCCCAACAGTTCTTATACCCAGAAACAAATTCATTTTTTAGTTCTCTTCAGAACCACAGAGTTGCACATGCTCTTCCTCTTCTGAAATGGTCAACAAACCCATTCCTCTTGCATCCTCCCTTCTGCCCACGATTTCCCTTCCTTTTCTTTCCTTCCTCAACAAGATTTTATGGGTTCATTTCCTCATTTTGTGGGTTTTATCAGGAAGTTTCCAGATGGGTATTATGCCCATCTCCTCATTGACTCTTGAGGAAGACTTCCCAACTACCAACTTGACTGGTAATTAAATTCGTTGTGTTAGAGGAATATTCTAGTTCTGAACAATTTCAATCCAGCAGAGTACTCGTCTGGTGGGGTTGTTTCAACCATTACTGGTTCCCCTCACCATCTCTCTCATGCATCATGATCTACATTAGCAACCCCTTCAACAATTATGGAACAACTTCCATTTTATTTAGTAACATAAATATATATACATTACCTTCTATAACAAAAGGTTCACCAATTCCTACATCCACGCATAATCAGTCTGCCTATAGTCTTTTAACATGCTATAGTTTTATTTACAAGCTGGGGGAAACATGGGTATTACAACCCTTCTTTATCAAGCATATTGCACCAACATACCAAGAACAAAGCATCCAAGAGATAGTGCCTAGATTTTATTCACCAATAGATAAGTATTAGCATCCACAAGACATTCAAGAGAGAGATAGAGCAAAATGCCCAAGTAGGGCGAAAATTTCATCGACGTAATATGTAATTCTCAAGTGAGTTATGATGAAAATGAAAAAAGACAAGACCTTTATTTATATAAGGTCTTGCAAAACCAATCCATCCACTTATCTAAAGTCAAACAAAAGTTAGGGAAGTCGACCTCCTCTATTTTCCTTCCACAATTCAAAATTACAAAATCATCAAATAAATTTCCCCTTTTAGGGGTGACGCTAGGCCTCTAGGAGAGACGTTTTACCTTGGGGTGAAGAAAGTTGGCCTCTTAAGGCCATATGCCATGCCACCAAGATCTCTAATGTATGCCAAGTCTCTCTCTCTCTCCATCGAACCATGCCACATCACCATCATCCATGTGAGACCCTGTCAAAACCCTAACCCTCATGTGACGTCTATGGCATAGAAGGGGACGTTTTGGGCCTTCCAAGGCCAACTATGGGGTGCAAAAGGATAAAACATGCTCATGTCATGGTGTCCAAGTTCCTCGAAGGGAATGTTCCTCTTCCCATGTGTCCAAGGAGAGGGGGTGCATCATCCAACATGTGGATTTCATGCCCCAATGAAGGTCCAAGTGATCTTGTCCCTCCATGAAAAAGACTTCCATTTGTCAAAGCCCTGCAAAGACAAATAGATTTTCCCTCTAAAGGTTCACAAGTCACACATATCATTCCAAGTAATCCATATCTAATAAAATAACCACCCAAACATGTGCATCGAATTCCCTCTTTTCAATATAAACAAATGCTCAAAGATCTTATACAACTTGACAAATTTAGATATGGGAGGGTTGTCGTGATGACTTATTAGGTAGATTATTTCCCAATTCAAAGAGTGTTTCTCAAGAAAATCCTTTCTAGTTCATGTAAGAGAGTGTGCAGTGGATGGGGGTGTAACTTTTGGGCATGGGGTTTCTTGACATACAAGGGCTCATATTATCTCATTTATGGGTGCCTTTGTTGAGGGTGTGCTCGCTCTTGAGTTACCAACTATTTGTGTCCCACCTTTTTCCAAACCCCTTTTTGTCATCTTTCCAATCCCGAATTTCATTCATAATTTGAAAATTTGAAGGTCCCCCTTTTAGGGTTTCTAAGCTTTAACATTAATTTGGGACCAAGGCGAGCACTGAGTAAGTAGATCTCAACTTGGATTGGCTTTTGATTGTCGTTATTTGTTGTGTTCACTTTATTTTCAACATAGTTTCTTATTCTTTTATAAAATTTTATATCTTCCTCTGGATCGTCAGCCCCTCTTCCCATCAAATGAGGTACAAGCCCTTCTTGGGTCAGTAATGCCCCAAGACCCAAAAGATGAAGAAACGAAGGGAAATGAATGTGGTAGAAGATACGTATGGATAAGAGTGGTACAATGACTCTTCAAGGAGACTCTCCAATAGCAACCCTATCCCTGAGGGTGACCCACTTGCTAGGACAACATGTCAACCACCAAGGTGAAATGAGGAAAAAGGCATAATTTCCAAGCAAACGTTTTCAAAATCAAGAAAGGACCCTTTGCAACAAGTTCAAATGATTCATTTATTAGAATGACACTTACCACAATATTGAACTTGTTACCTCATGAAATAAGACTTGTTGTACTCTGTGAGTCAAGCTGGGTGTGGTGAATGTTTGTTGCTATTGATCAGATGGTGATGTCTGGTGAGTATAGGGCTTTTCATGTTGATCTTCCTCTTGGTACTCCATGTATGCAACATGCGGGCCTCAACACATCATCTCCTTAGTTATCCCTAGGAATGGGGGATAAAAAATAGAAAGGATATTGCACCAGGAGGAAGTGCGAGAAAGTGTGATATCCCAGAGAGGAGCACATATGAGAATAAGCTAGCAAAGAGGCGCGACATTGAGATCGGGGTATCCAGTGGAGATACTAATAGTAGTGGTAGTAGGGGCCGAGAAGATGAAGTCTGAACCCCTTGGTTGTTGTGCAGTGCCACAACTTCATAGGAAGATGAGACGCATAGGTAGGAGAGGATGATGAAGGTCCCCTGAGAGGAGGAGGAGAGGAGTTGGCAATAGTGGATGGTCTTGCACGGCTGCAGGTAGAAGACTCTCTAGGTTCCCTCACTAGAAATTTTAGAAGAAAATGGAGTTACCCCCCCTTTGAACAACCCCCTTGTGCATTTGTATCCAAGAAGAAAGAACAACAGATAACACAACGATTGGAGTAGAAGTAAGAGTAGGAGAGGAAAGAAGAGAAGTGACAATTGAAGAAGAATATGAAATCAATGTTACTTCTCTAGGAAGAGTATCATTACCGAGATCCTCGACACCAAGTACTCAGTCTGGAAGATGTAATTGAAGATTAAGGATGGTGAATCAGGATAAAACCCTAAGGTTACCCATGTTCCATGCGACGGGTAAGGATGATGCTAAACAATATTGGTTCACATTTGAGGCGATACGTTTTGTGAAAAGGATCATAAAGAAAGCATCGAAGATTGCTCGGTTGGAGACCACGTTCAAGAATAGAGCCTTGGTGTGATACATTAAATACAAGGTCACTATGTCAACGAGACAGACAAGGTCCTTGATAAAGATCAAGAGAGACCTCCTTAAGGAATTCCAGAAGCCTAAGTTAGAATCTCAATGAATTACATATATTTAGGGGATTAAGAAAAAATAGGGAGAAACCATGTGGGATTATGAACAATGATTCAAGATCTTATTGGATAGGCTAATGTTCCAAATCCAGGATGTTCAACATAAAGAATGATTCATTGTGGGGTTTCCCCCCATATCTGATTCCCACTTTTCCAATAGCAGGTGAATAGTCAAGTAGAAGCGGTTGAGATTGTGATGTGACTGGAGGCTACACTAGGAGGAGGAGAAACATTTACAAGTTTGGTGTAGGTACTGATCTAGGTGGATCTAATAATACTAAAAAATTGATGGTCTCAAATGGTGATGGAAATGACTCCATTGCATAGATCTCGACAAGAACTTACCAACACAACTTGAACAGACTCAAACGAATGTCGTATGAGGAAGATATGGCCTTCCGAAGTTTTGTCCAAACAAGGAAAATGATGATAGGGCTGGCACATGGCTTCATTGGAAGGATGACACGTGGTAGTACAGATGGACACATGGAAGTATGGATGCGGACATGATACTATACGAATGTGACACGTTGATTGTATGGATGTTGACATGGAATGTACATATGTTGATGTGGCACTGTACGGATTATGGCATGGTAAGACAGGTCGTAGTATGAGAGGATGATGTAGCGCTAAGGTGGCATTGACCGTGAAACATATGTGGAAGGGTGATTATATGCTAACTATGCATCCAGGTGATCAAATCATAAGGTGACACATGGCCCAATCACCGTGTGACATGTGGCACCCTCCATCAACTAAAAAGTTATTATCCTTCAGGAATCATCGCCAAAGGGAATCGAACCCGTAACCTCCAGCTTAATAGACCAATGGTCTAACCACTAGACCAAATGACATGACTTAATCATACAATGACATCATCTGTATTTAAAGTGTTTTTTATAACAATATGCCAAGGGGGGGGGGAGATATGTGGGTTCAACCTCACACCCTCTACCCCAATATTCCAACATCCCGACCATTGCGCCAATTGGTGCCTTTGTAAAGGCCCTCCAACAAATATACATTTAAGTTGTACGTAAATGGTAAACAAAAATATAGTGATTCACGTGGGGTTTGACCCCCCGACCTATGCAATATAAACTCAACATCTTTGCCATTGCACCACACATGGCTATGTTGCCAAGAACTCTAAGTCGAGTTTTATTATACAAGGGAGTCTTATGGCCATAAATTTGTGTCGAGTTATTTTATATTGTGTTTTCAGTCATTATTAGGAGTATGTAATTTGTAAATATTTTTTATGAAGCTTTTTGAGGAGATTTTTTAGAGGATTTCTTGGAGAGCCTTGAGAGACTTTTGTAGAGAGTCTTTGTAATCTCGTTGAGAAAGAGTAAGCAAGGAGTTTGCTTATGAATGTAGTCATTTTTGTATGTTGTAATTTAGTTCCATTGGGCCTCTCTGGGAGTCATAGGGTGTTTATAGTGAAAACTATCAATTTTTTGAGGTGGAGTTGATGGTGACAATTACACCCGAGGTCGTGTAGCGAAACAAAAAGTCAGTCCCAGGATGGGTCAATCTACAATGTAGTTCCATTGAGCATCTATGGCACTATAGAATGTTTATAGTCAAAAGTCTCAATTTTCTAAGGCAGAGATGATGGTGACAGTTACACCTAAGGTTTTGTAGCAGAACAAAAATCCAGTCCCATAATGGGTCAATTTATAATGTGGTGCCTTTGAGAATCTATAAAATTATAGAGTGTTTAAAGTCAAAACTTTTAATTTTCTTAGGTGAAGCTGATAGTGACATCCACACTTGAGTTTTTCATAGTGGCGCAAAAGGTCCTTATTGAGAGAGAATTGTAAGCCCTTGGATGGGACAATGAGCCACATGTTGTGAGAGCTCTTTGAGAAGGAGGACAACCACTTTATGTGAGATCCTTATGCCTTTGTAGACCAGTCCCAGGTTGAGAGAATGAAGTCTTTGCAAAGAAGAGTTATTGAAGCGGTTCATGGATTAAGCGAGCCCGAAGATGTAGCCAAAAGATTTTGTGAACTCCGTTAACAACTTGTGTAATGTGCCATTTGATTTGTCATTTCAACATTTTAATTGTGAAAATAATGAAGTTTGGTTAAGTAAATGGACTGACATGATAGATGCAAATAGTCAGTAATGGTCATAATTCCTGAATCAGGTTGGATGTTAGTGTATGCTTATGAGTTAAATTGACATCTAAGGATTTTTTGGTCAGGTTGGTATCATAGCAGCTTTGACAGGTATTTGCAAGTGAATCCAAACAAAGTGAAGGCATGCTTGAAAACTTCCAGTTTGAAAGTGCAGATCGTAGTTGTAAAAGGACAACCATGGGAAAAACATTGAAGCGAGAATGGTTCAAGAGCTCGAAGAGATCAACTAGAGTATTCAAGCAAATAATGTTGGGTTGAGAAGGTTGTTGCACATATCTGAAGATGAGAAGTGAAAGTTGTAACTTCAGTTACAAGCCACATAAGAGGCTTTGGTAAAGTTTCAAAAAGCGGAAGCATTAAAGAAATCATCCTTCATGCCAGATTTGAAAATTGTTTCTGAGGTATGGAATAGAAATAATTCATCAATTTTGCATTCTTCCCATCAAGATGATTCTTTTGGTGCATTTGAAAAGCACACTAAATGTGTTGGGTTGAAACTGCTAATGAAAATGGGATATGAAGGAAAAGGCCTTGGAGTTAATGGCCAAGGTATAGTTAATCCCATAGAATTGGTAGAACGACCTTATTATGTAGGATTGGGTTATGGTAAAGACAAAGTTGGAGAATGCTCCAAAACAATAGAGGCAAGAAATACTTCAAGATATGAGTCTAAGTCAATGCAGAAAGAATGCTCGCAATTTGATGGTGCATCACACCATGACAGTGATAATATTTGCAGGTCATCTCCAAAGAGAGATAAGTATTTCAAAGGAGGAGCTAAGTCAAGTTCTCCTTGTCAAGCTTTCACCAAAGACAAACATGAAAGGTATAAAGGTCATGATGACTTAAAATATTTCTTTGATTATAAGAAGAATAATCATGCAATTAAGACCTTGTGGAATATGTACCCTTGCACTTTTCGTTGATCACCTAACCATTGTGTTGCCAAGTGTTGAAAGAGGAAATATTTCAATAGGAAGTTGATCATGTCGACCAAAAAGGATGCAATACATGAAGAATACCTTCCAAGTCCACATCGCGAGAAGGGTTCGTTTTCCATGGGAAAGACTTATTGCACCCGGTTGCAATATGAGTGGACACCGAATGGAGAAGTGTTGGAAACTTCATCCACAACTTTGTCTGAAGTAATTCAAGGAAGTAGTGAAAGCACCTAAAACGAGACAGGTAGCAACATAAGCCGAGGTTGATGATTTTTTTGAGAAGTTCGAGAATAAATTTTCTATGATGGCTTATCTTGGTAGTATAGTGTATGAAGACATTGAAGCGTGGTTTGTGGACAGTGGCTCATCTTGCCACATGACTAGAATGAGGTCAATGCTCTTTAGGTTTTCAAATATAGATTCATACTACTATGTGGGTTGTGAGACTAATACTCAACATGCAGTGAAGGGGGTTGGATGTGTGAGATTCCAGCTTGAGTCAGGAGGACCTCTTGAGATGGAAAAGATGTTGTTTGTTTCAGAGCATAAGGTAATTTTCTCTCAGTATCAACTTTGGAGGATGAACGATATGAAGTTGTTTTCCATCATGGACAAGCGCTCATTGATCTAGGTGGATATTGGTGGCCACCCACCTATTCCGAGGGCTCAAAAAATAGTTTTCCATCTTGGCAGTTTTTCGGGTTCCAAATTTTCGGGCACGTTTTTTTGGGGATTTGGGGCCTAAGAGACTGTCTAACGCACTAACATAGGCCAACCGGAAATCGTTCTTCTCGGTTAGAAATTTCCAACGGTGTATCGAGTGCCCTAAACGAATATCGTATGCAAAACTTACACCCCCAGGAAGTTGACGTATCCACTACCCCCATCGAGGCCCACAAACCTTTTGGTTTTTCATCTTCCGAGGTTAGGGTTTTCGATTTTACTTATGTTAAAAAGGCCTTTGGAGCCTTATTGCAATAATAATATTCTAGCGAATGTGAGTAGCCATCACATCTCTTCTCAGAGATTAGTTGTCACCATTCTAGCGAGTCTTTCACTCTGTATTTTTACAGTCTTTGTACATTTGTGCTCATTAATAGAAAATTGTGTATTACTATATCTATGTGTTTATGGTTGCATCTCTGATACATTTATGTTATATTATTGGATATCTAAGATATCTCTATACATTTCTTTATTATATCTCCACTTTCATTTTGTGTCGAAAATAATCTGGATCAATGGTATCAGAGCAGACTACTCTTCATCGTTTTTTAGTGCATGTTCTCGATGTGGTCCGAGTATAGAAATTTGGGTCTCGAGCTTGTCTCTCTTGAAGACAATCGCTCTCACACACCTAAGAAACCCTCCATGGCCGAAGAAAATAAAATCAATGGAGAAGACGATTATATCAATCTGTTGCTTGAGAAAGCTCTCACACGACAGAGGGATGAAATGATGGAGAAGTTTTCCCACATCCTTCAACGCCTGTCAATAGAAACAAGCACACCTTCATCAAACAAACACTTTGAAGGGACCTCGCCTTTCAAGGTACAGGTTATTTTTTATATTCGCGTATTTGAAGGTCAGATAGATGCAAATGCCCTAGACAAATGGTTAAATATGCTAGAAGGTTATTTCTCTGTTCACCATTTTTCTGACAGGGAAAAGATCACCTTCGCACTCCTTAAGGCTATCCCCCATGTCAAACATTGGTGGGAAACTTACTGGGAGAAAAGTTCCAAAGAAGAGTCTGGAATATATGGGGTTGATCCCACTTGGGATTTTTTTGTGGACGCGGTAAAGGAACAATATTACCCTATTGGCAACTATGAGGACCAATATATGAGATGGACCACACTGCAGCAAGAGAGGGGCCAAGAAATTCTGGATTTCACCAATACCTTCCATACCTTTGCGCACCAAGCTGGGTATCAAATACTTCGAATAACATTTGGTTATGAAATACCATGGGGCTCTACACAGATACATCCGAAATGAAATGGATTTTCTGGACATCTCATCACTCAGTGTTGCTTATCAATATGATGTTAAATTCGAGCAGAAATTTAAGCACCAGAACAAATGAGAGTTCATGTATGTAAATCCACAACAACCAAAGTATGATAAAGACAACCCTAACAAACAGTCTCTCAAAAACCAGTCCAAGCCATAGGAAAAGAAGGGTCACGTGAAGACGAAGAAGGACACCGGAAAATGGTGTGATTTCCACAAAATCCCCTGGCACAACATCGATGAATGTTGCTCAAAATATTCATTGGTGGCCGAGATCAAAGACAAGGATCCGAACCCTAATTCGGAATCTAATTTTGAAAATACTGGTAAAAGACAAATCATCAACGCAGACCCCACTGCTATTGTCGCAACCACAACAATTCAACCAGAAGAAGCAACAGATCTTGAACAGGGGGAGCGCCTATTCCATTCACAGATGTGGGTGAGGGGACCCCATTACATTTCATTGTTGATAGCGAAAGCCAGAAGAACCTCATCTCAACAGAGGTCGTCAAATAGTTGGAATTGTCAACAACACCACACGCACAACCATACAACATCAGGTGGCTTCGCCAAGGATGAGATCTTCGTGTCAACCAACATTGTCGATTGTCATATGGCATCCAACCCTTAAAGGATGAGGTATTATGTGATGTTTCGCCACTGGATGTATGTGAAGTCTTTTGGGCCAACCATATATGTGGAAGCACCATGTTGTTTATGAGTCTCGACCCCATAGTGTCATTTTTACTTTGGGGGGTCATCTCTATAGAATACCAGAGGTAGTTCCAACTATTGTCCCACCTAAACAGTGTCGCAAGGTAGTAGCTCATACTACAAAATTTAGCTTCTTCACAATTTGTTCAAAAGGTGAACAAAACGATATTGCAACCACTACAACCTCAAACCAGGCACCTTCTATTCAACAAAAGGAGGTCAAAAAGATTGCAACAAAGCACAAAAATCCCTTCTGCACAGAATCATCTTAGATAGCCCGACTGGTTCAATAGATTCAATCTCGCCAACAACAGGTTCATGACAACTTTCCACAAACTATCCAACGTGACGTCTCCAGCAAGGTAAGCATCTCACCAAGATTCAGATTCAACAAACACTTCCCTCTCTCCCTCGGGAACTCAACGCAATGGAGACCATTGCTTCCTAAGGAGGGAGGATTGATCCGAATGGGTATCTGTGGCCACCCACCTATTCCACGTGCTCGAAAAATAGTTTTCCAACTTGGTAGTTTCTTGACAGTTTTTTGGGTTCCAATCTTTCGGGGCCGTTTTGAGGCCTTAAACGACGTTTTTTGGGTATTTGGGGTCGAGGTCACTGTCGAATTCATTGACTTAGGCCAGTCGAAAATCGTTCTTCTTGGTTACACCTTTTGACGTATCAACTACCCTCATCGGGGCCCGCAAACCTATTAGATTTTCATCTTCCAAGGTTAGGATTTTGGATTTTACTTATGTTAAAAAGGCCTTTGGAGCCTCATTGTAATAATAATCTTCTAGCGAATGCGAGTAGCCGTCACATATTTTCTCAGAGATAATCTGCCACCATTCTAGCGAGTCTTTCACTTTGTATTTTTACAGTCTGTTATCCCCGATTTCTAGAGATAACTAGGAGATCGTGTCTCGAGGCCCACAAATCCTAGACATGGAGTACCGAGAGCAGGATTGACCTGAGCATGGCCCTGGAGGGCCCATCCTTTTCTTCTTTTGTCAGATTCGTCTTGTCAGCAGCAAAAACATCCATCACCATCGGCTTGGTCTTGTATCGAAGAAGGCTCTTGCTCCATGAGGTAATTGGTCCAGGTATCATGGTATGTGTCACTTTTGATCATTATAACCTTTAAATGCATGCATCTAATTCCTTTTATTTTTGACGACTGCATGGATCTTACATTGGCCCACTTGATTGTGCTTGGGGAGATTGACTGGGTGCTCTAGCAAGCCTGTACCCATAGGTTTTGGTTTGCCACTGGGGAATTTTTGAAGAGCCATCGTCCGCTCCCATCATACCACCACTTTTCCATCTTACCTCCTGCTCATCTGTCCCATTCCCCTTGTCCGGGCATCAGGATGATCTATTTGTGGGGTTGCACCTTATCTCGTGGGAAGAAGGGGCTAAAGGCCCATAAGGTAAAAGCAGCTAGTAAAAGATAAAAGACTAAAAATGAAACCTCGAGATGCTTCACCCAGGGATCCCCGAGAAGGCAATAAAAAGCCTCTCAGTAAGAAACAAGAGGGACCCAAAAAAAAATATAACAAACAAGACCTAATCAAGAGGATAGGGGATCTCATCACTAGCCAACCTTATGATATATGTGATAGTACTTGTGGGTAACACTATTAGCTCTGGTCACCACGCCAAGGCAGTGTCCTCTGGTTAGCCCTTGAATAAAAAGAAAAAGAAGAAGAAAAAACAAATAAAGAAAAAAATAAAGGCAAGAAAGGGCTTGGAAAAAATTGCATCCATGACAAGTACAACTCGCCTTCTACAAAGGCACCCACAGGTAATATCATGCATCCCTGGCTCTCACTCTACCCGTATGTCTGGACATCCCTTAGCCACATCACCTCATTTACATGGCTTGGATGAAACCCCTTGGAAACTTTCCTTTCCTTATGGATACTTTCCCAATAGGGTGTCTTGTCCTTTTTCTCAACCTTTTATTGTAGGTTTTTGTAGAATCTTTGAGCTATTGAATGATATATCAAGGTTTTTATGCATATGTTTGATAAATATTAATGATGAAATGTGATTAACATTGCTATGATCCCTGTGACTAATGAGCCCATGGAGGGCGTAGTTTTTATGTGCAGGACCATGCCCGACGGATAGGTACCATTTGGACCGATACACATGGGGAGATGATTAGTTCGAACCTCCATGGGGTTGAAGAGCCCATCATATGGTTGATGAGACCCCTTCAGAGGGGCAGAGACAAGACAGTGGTTGACCGAGGTTTTGCACCGGAGAAGAAGAGGACGTTTCACGAGAGGCACTTTAGCAAAGCCCAACCTAGGGGGAATGACCCCTTTTTAGTGGAACGTTGGCCTTGGAAGTCTCGGAGCGCCCACATCCTTACCATAACGTCATCCAGCTTCATGGTCATTCTTGGAGGCAAACTGGGCAACAATGGCACGTGTGGCATGTTGGAGAAGCCCCTGGGGGGCTAACGTTTTGCTCCTGGATGTCTCATTTGCCCTAAAAGGGGCTAGCGCCTCCCTTAAAGGGGATTTTACCTTTATTATAGCTCAGTTAGGGTTTTAATTTGACAATTTAATGTAAAAACAATATGATTTTGGTTTAAAGCCTTGTCGGCTAATTTTTATGACCTAAAATTAATTAAATGTCATTGATACAGTATATATTGAGGAGTTTTATCCTCATTTTGACATAACACATCACTCACTCATTATTGAAATCTGATTTTTGCGCCCTACTTGGGTATTTCTTCTCTTTGAGTGAGGCGCACTTGTTGAAGGAGGGAATTTCTCTTGAAGGAAGGTTTACAATTAGGGTTTGCAATGCTATTTCATCATGATATGTAAGTGTTTTTTTCTGCAAAACTTCTTAATTGAATGGTTGTAGTCTTATATTCTTGCATTTATTATAAAATTTGCTGATTTTAAAACCCTAGGGGACGAACACACAAGTAGGTCATTGTCTCATGTCCCCTAAAAGAGAAATTCTTAGCCATTGAAGAAGGAAGGAAGAGCCTAGCCATTGCTACACTCTTATTTCTTCTTCCCCTTGTGCTAGCCGTACCTTTAAAAGTCAAGAAGGAGGAGATGTCCCAGGCCTAGGTTATCTACACCTAGGGTTGTCCTGCTTCTAGGGTTTGGTGATAGGGCCTTGCTTTAGCAACACTCTCCCTCACCACACTCTCGTGTCTTGATTTATCTTTTATGTTAGTCGTTTTGCCAAGTTAAACCTAAGGAAGGAAGAAAGAGCACAAAGCCTTGCTTAAGCAACACCAGAGTGAGCCTCTTTCCCCTAGGGTTTTGTTTCTGGGGCCCTGCCATTGCAGCACTTGAGAACCCTTCCCTCTAGTCTTTAGCCTTTTTCCTTCAACCTTGCGTCCTCCCTTGATTTGACTCCATCTACCCTTGAGGCACTGATCTTAGGTCTCCAACGTTGAAGTGATAGTGGTCAAACAAACTTTCAAACTCTTATAAATTGAAACCCTAACTAATTACTAACCCTAATAAGGCTGACGTCATCCTTGGTTATTCCATCTTGACGTAGCAAGTTCTCTTTATAGGCAATTGGATGGTGGTTTAAAGCATTTATTGAATAAGGGATTGATTGGACACACTAATTGCTACATCATCTTGGTATTTATTGATGAATTGATATTATTTCATTGTTGTATTAATAAACATTGATCTCGTCAATATCTATTGCTTATATATTGATATCAGATAGTTGTATGAAGTATTAACCCTTTGAATCATAGCTTGCATGTATTAGTTTGCTATTGCTTTGTTCCAGACAGGTGTTCTCATTTGGGCCTACACTTCATTATTGGTTGTTTAGCCCGATTATCTACTCTTGGTGGTGACCTGTGAAGAGGGAATTTCAATTTGACCTTTATACCTTAACCTCTTCATAACTCCAGGTTACCGGGGACGTCTCCCCTGGGCCTAACTTCCCTGAAGAGAAAGAACCTCCCCATCGTGGTGACATTGGGTGGGGTAGGTTCCTATTACGCCAGTTTGGCCTCTATCTTCTAGCCTTTTAACCTAGCTGCAAACTGTGTGATAACACAATCTTTGTACATTCTCGCTCATTAATAGAAAATTGTGTATTACTGTATCTCTGTGTTTATGGTTGCATCTTTGATACATTTATGTTATATTATTGGATATCTGAGATATCTTTGTACATTTATTTATTATATCTCCACTCTCAATTCGTGCCAAAAATAATCTGTATCACTCATATATCTAGAGAGGGCTACACAAGACACCATAATAGTGCATGGTGTCAAATATGAGAGGTTATACAAGTTTACAACAAAACTTGTGAATGGATCTAGTGGGTTCTTGGATTCAAATTCAGTGTCAATATCAGAGAGAGACACTTGTGAGGTTTCTTTCAGTACTGTAAGAAGAAGAAGCCCACCTATCCAGGAAAGATTCCATTAAGGGGGAGCAACCTAAAGTGAAACATTCATGGTTATCATCTTTGAATAGCTAAGTTTAGCATGCTTATGTAACACCTCCAAATCATTCTTCCATTGTTGTAGAGTAGGAATGAAATAATCTTCTTTGTATGAATAATGTGGGTAGAGTGCTTATTAAAAGAGTGAAATAAGTAGAAATGGTTGTTATTCAATGCCATGTCCATGTAAGATGTATATTTTAATTCCTTGTGAAAATAAAGTGAAACAACATAGATGCTTTTGGAAACATGTTTGGATTTTTATTTCAGGGAAGTGTGTAAAGGAGATGAACAATAGGTTCATTCAAAGACTCCAATAGATACATAAGGTAATACAAGGATAATTAAAGGAGGGCCAAGCCAAGATGGGCAAGGCATGAAAAGCACCAAAATTATTAGTTCCAAGTTGGAGATCAGTTTGAAGTCCATATCAACAAGGTGGATAGAGATAAGAAAAGTAAAGAATTTGATCCTTACTTAGTTACTGAGTAATCCAAACTTATGGAAGTCCAAAAGTTCTTATAATGGGGAGATGTAATCCAAGTGGATATGAGAATGCTAAAAAATAAATAGTCTCAAATGGTGATGGAAATGACTCCATTGCATAGAGCTTGACGATATCTTTCCAATGCAACTCTAATGGACTCAAGCAGATGTCGTATGAGAAAGATATGGTCTGCCGAAGTTTTGGCCAAATAGGCAAATTAATGACAAGGTTGCCACATGGCATCACTTGAAGGATGACACATGGTAGTACGAATGGAGACATGGCAACACGAATGGACACATGGCGGTACAGATGTTAATGTGCGATTGTGTGGATGTGACACATGGACTGTATGGATGTTGACATGGGCTTACAGATGTTGATGTGGCACAATACGAATGATGATGTGGCAGGACAGGTGGAAGTACAATAGGTTGATGTAGTTTTGAGGTGGTGTTGACCGTACAACATATGTGTCAAGGTGACTATACATTGACTATGCATCCAAGTGGCCGAATGAGAAGGTGACATGTCACCCAATCAAAGTGTGCCATGTGGCACCCTCCATCGGACTAAAAAGGACTTATCCTTCCTGAATCGTTGCTGAAGGGAATGGAACCTGTAACCTCCAGCTTAACAAACCAATAGTCTAACCACTAGACCAAACGAAGAGAATTAACCATACAATGACATTGTTTGTATTTAAAGTGTTTATTATAAGAATACACCAAAGAGGGGGGAGGTTCGCGGGTTTGACCCCGTGACCTCCACCCCAATATTCCAATGTCTTGACCAGTGCGCCTTTGTAAAATCTCCCCAACAAATATATATTTAAGTTGTATGTAAATGCCAAACAAGAATACAATGGGTCGGGTGGGGTTTAACCCCCCGACCTCTACTATATAAACTCAACGCATTTTCCATTGCACAACACATGGCCATGTTTCCAAGAACTCTAAGTCGAGTTCTATTATATAAGGGAGTCTAGTGGCATAACTTTGAGCCAAGTTATTTTATGCTATGTTTTCAATCCTTATCATGAGTATGTAATTTGTAAAGATTTTTTATGAAGCTTTTTGAGGAGCTTTTTTAGAGGAATTCTTGGAGAGCCTTGAGAGACTTTCATAGAGAGTCTTTGTAATCTCGTTGAGAGACAGTGAACTAGGAGTTTGCTTACAAATTTAGTCCTTTTTGTATGTTGTAATTTGGTAGCATTGGGCATATATGGGAGTCATAGGGTGTTTATAGTAAAAAATCTCATTTTTCTGAGGCAGAGCTAATAGTGATAGTTACACATGAGGTTGTCCAGCATAACAGAAAGTCAGTCCCAGGATGGGTCAATCTGTAATGTAGTGCCAATGAGCATCTATTGAACTATAGAGTGTTTATAGTCAAAAGTATCAGTTTTCCGAGGCAAAGTTTATGGTGACAGTTACACTTGATGTTGTGCAGCAGAACAAAAAGTCAGTCCTAGGATGGGTCAATTTGTAATGTCGTGTCATTGAGAATCTATAGAACTATAGAGTGTTTATAGTCAAAAGTTTAAATTTTATGAGGCGAAGCTGATAGTGACATCCACACATTAGTTTTCTATAGTGGATCAAAAGGTCCTTATTGAGACAGCCTTATAACTCCCAGGATGGGACATTGAGCCACATGTTGTGAGACCTCTTTGAGAAGGAGGACAACCACTTTATATGAGAACCTTATGCCTTTGTAGACTAGTCCCAGGTTGGGAGAATGAAGTCTTTGCAAAGAAGAATTAATGAAGCAGTTTGTGGATTAAGCAAGCCCGTGGACATAGCGAAAATATTTGGTGAACTCCGTTAACAGCTTGTGTAATGTGCCATTTGACTTGTTGTTGTTCCTACTTCACTTCATTACAACATTTTAAGTCTGCAAGTTAATTATGCAAATTAATGAAGTTTGGTTAAGTAAATTGATTCACATGATAGATGAAAATAGTCAGTAACGGTCATAATTCCCGAATCAGGTTGGATATTAATGTATGCGTATGAGTTAAATTCACATCTAAGGATTTTTGGGTCAAGTACAGTCTCAGTTGACCAACCTAATGATGCAGTTGTAGGATATAGCAAAGGAAAAAGTGGTGCTTAAGCACGTATGGTGTACAATGTGTTGGTTAGAGGGGCACCACAGAGAAGAGTGTCATATATTGGGAAACTATATAGCGACGAGTGCATCGAATCCATTTCTAGCTAGACCTCAGACGGAATGGTGCAAGATTCACAGACAATAGGGACATATACCACCCCATTTCCCATCACTAGAGAAGTACCAAAAGTTGCATCATACTTCTTTATGTAAATAATGCAAGTCCACGGGGCATGATGTGAACAATTATCAGTCACTCTAATTGATGCAAGACCATACCCATGATGTATTCCAGGTTCAGGAGGAACAAAAGGGTGGTGACCATGGCAGTGCTGAGAGATGTGAATACCAAGGAGGTCCCAGAGGTGGATATGGATGAGGTCGGGGATGAGGATATGGAGGCAGTGGTGGGAGACCCCCCACTTGTTTTAACTTTGGTGAGATAGGCCATGTATCGATATTTTGTACCAAACCGCGCTCTTTGTGGGTACTGTTATAGCCCCAAGCACATCACAGAGGATTGTCCCAACTTGAAGAAGAAGTGGGAAGATAAGAATGGACATTGCAACATGGTGACAATGGAGCCGCGCGAGAATCGGAAAAAGGATGATGAAGTTGATGTACGGGTGATAACATGAGGCGGAGAAAAGACGAAAATGGACTTTGAGCATGATGAAAGCTCAGGTCAACGACCGAAGGGAAAGATAATAAAGGCAACGCAACCCCCTCCTAAGTTTGGCGTTTCCTAGAAAATCAGTTCTTGCGCAATACATAGAGGGCCATAGAGGAAGAAAGAGCATGAGAAGAGTTGTAGCGCGTAACATAAAGGTCGATTGAAGAGGCATAGATCCATGAGGAAGTACAATGAGCGACACAAAGATCACTAGAAGAGGCCCGAGCTCGTGAAGAATTGTAGCATGCCACATAGAGGTCCTTGGAGGAAGCTTGTGTGCATGAGGAAATACAACGTGCGATGCAAATGTCGTTGGAAGAAGCTCGAAGACAAGAGGAGTTGTGATGCACTATGTCATGTACATAGGAACATGTACATGAAGAGTTGCAATGCACGGTGCGATAAGAAACACTACACGACTTGGGTTGTGAAAAAGAAATTGAGGATCAAGTAAGTAACTTCTTGCAATGTTGCTTAAGATTGTAAAGTGGTTATGATGCTGCACAGAAGTTGACACAGATGTTAGCAACTTGCATGGGGTAATAAGGAACATATAGAGTTATATCAACCCCTCTACCAGAAAGGGACGTGTGTCAGGTAAGTAAGTAGAAGCGCACAAGAAGAGAGTTCAAGATGAAAATTGGACTCATAAATTATGAGATGGATGGGGTCATGTTGAACCTGGGTTCTTACGTTAACACCCTATTGAAGAAATCATGGTAATTGATGGGTAAACCAAGTTTGGTATGGTTTCCCATTCAACTTGATTAGAAAATCAATAGAGAATCTACCCTATAGGCCGATTGGGGCAAGTCAAGGTGAACATATAAGGGGTGAAGACGAAGGCTGATTTTGAAGTGATAGAGATCATGGATTATTTTGATCCATACCCTGCCCTACTTGGCATTGACTGGGCCTTCGACAACAATGTTATGTTGAATCTAAAGAAGATGCAGACGTCGTTTGAAATAGACACCCTATGTGTGATCGCGCCATCAGATCCAAATGAAGGGGATAGATACAATGATTCGGTCGATGAGGATGCACCAAGCTATGTTATTGAAAATATTTACAAGATCACGGGGCACGAGGAAGATTACATTAAGCCCACAACATATGGGGAACTAAGTTGGCGGAGTGTGAAGTCGTATGATATTGATTTAGAGGATGCCATGGAAAGGTGGCAGGATAATATTTATGAAATTTCTACAAGAATATGTGCTTGCATTACCACTTAAGTGTGCAAAGAGGAATTTGGGTCCTACTTGTTCAATGGGTTGGATCCGATGGATGTGTTTATTTATTGGATGCAGCATATTCATGAACACCATAGGCTACATGCCCTTGATACAGTGTCAAAAGAAACATCTGCACAATGGTGGGTTGCAGACCAAGACGATCTCTGAGAATGGGTCATTTTGGAATATTTACTAATACAAAGGTTCAGGACCAGGGTGGATATCCATCGGTACATGTGTTCTTACAAAACATGTTGGGTAGCCAAGCAACAAAGTGGGGTGCGAAGCCAAGATTTGAAATCCCAGTGTGCGTTGTCAAGAAAGCACTATGTCTCTCTGGCTCCCTATCGAACGAGTGGGGGATCCATGCACGTGAAGGATGAAGATGATCAAGTGGTATGCGGTAATATAAAGTACGTCCTCTCGTTTGGTTCCCTTGAACCCCAATTAGAAAATAGACATGTTGTGCATGAGTAAGGAAGTTGTGGGTAGTTAGCAGATGCCATCGGATCCAGCCGGATCGAGTTCAGTTCCTCCATGGCAGAAGCCAAGAGGTTGGGTACATGTGAGGAAGCATAGTGACCCACCAGGGGTCACTTCAACCAATTAACCAAGGGTGGACCGATGCAAGGGCGTGAAGGATTCATGCGTGATGCCCCCAAAGAATAAAACTCGCACATGTTTAAATTAGTCCACATCATTTAGAAATATTCAGCGGTGAAAAAGATTTGTTGTAATAATGGTCGATGTGACAGGATTATATTGCAGCTATTTCCTCCAATTTAGAAAAGATGGAGTCATTAATGCAGTTTACAAGAGGATACTTTTCCCGATTTATAATGAACAAAGAGTTAATTACAGTGGATAGCGAAAATCATGGCATAAAGGCTACAACGACCAATCTGCATCTAGAGAGGCAAAATGTGCTACTCGATAGCTAATGTAAAGGATTGGACAATCACTCCATGCCAGATGAATGACAGACGCCATTCTAATTATAATTCCATTATATTTTGGATGAACGGAGTGTTTTGGCTCATTCATTCTTCTTTTTTCCCATATTGTTATTTTCTTCGTATCTTAGCATTGAATAGAGAAAAAAAGAGCATAATCTCGTTGGCTATCCAACACGTGAGTTCTCTGGTGAAATTGAATATCAGACTAGTTTTGGGCTTGCATAGGTTCAGACACTACATTCACCATATCTGACATGTCATCCTCAAGCAAACCCCAATCCTAAACAAAGACCAAGGAAATGAAGGAACAATCGGTTTGAAATACGGTGTTGCCATATGGAGTACAGTTTTAGGGGTCAACATTGGGGAAAGTCCCACTACTCAAGTGTGTCGACTATAAGGTGTGGGAATCGAATAAGTTCCATGAACTACAGTTTGATAAATATGCATCCATTATCCAAAAGGAAGATGGTATCGAGAAAGTGGTTAGTCAAAAAATGGGTGAAGCTCCTTTGGAAATCGGGCATCCTCACATTACTCAACTACACACATTTCAATCACGCCCAAACCATTCAGGAATGTGTCTACTTCCTCCTCTCCAGATTGCAAAGAGGTTACCTATGGTTAGAATAGCCTTACCTCATCGATCATAATACGATGCACATGGTTTTTGGTCTTCCCACTTCTGGTAAAGAGACAGTGGATACTCTCAAAGCAAAAGACGCAACCCAGGAGGAATTCTACTCTCGGTTTGGAACACGTCGGGGGAAGTGCGAGGTTGTAATCCCTAATATTAATGATCCAACAATTAGGTTCACAACATAGTTACTAACTTGTAAGCTCATACAAAAATGTCGAAAGGATGACTGCACCCTCGGGGTTGTGTTGGAGGAATTCATATGGCCTAGGCTTAGTACATCCTGGAAGAATTTATTGATGATTTCTTAGATGCTCATGATTGGGGCAAATAGTTTCATTACAGTTGATTCATCCTTTTACTGGGTATGGTGTTGTGAAAACCAACCATCGGGACATGAACAGGACATGGTGGGGAACCCCCTGTTCATTGACCCCCTCCTCCGTTCTTGGCTCTCCAACACTCCAAGGACACAAAATTCCAAGCAAACATCATGAAATATTTATAAAATCGGTTCACATAATTGATCATTACCTTCGATGAGAGGGTTTACATCCTGAAGCGACTTCTAAAAAGATATGCAAATTATCTTAATTTTAAATGTGATTTTCATAACATTTTCATTTATCCTTGTGAAACTAATGATATGGTCGAGGCCAAGCTCCCCTTATGCATTATCGAGAGGGACATCCTGGACGGTGTCATGGTGTGGTCGATCAACTACCAACATCCATTTTCTAAAGTCCAAATCCAGTTTGAGGTGAGAACCAAGGATTCACAGGAACAAAAACAAGACGCGACTACTACTTGGCATCGGGACAAAGCTAAGGATACAAGGCACACAAATCTAGCTCCAAGTGTTAAGGTTTAAGTTATTATTAGAGTTATTTGCATTTCACTAGATAACAATAGCATAAGATAGGATCACTAAGAAATACACAATCACAAGAGACACATCATTTATCCTGGGAAGCCCTCATGGGGGAGAAAACCCAACAAAACTTCCTTATTATAGATAGCCAATACAATGCCAAGAGATAACTCAAACAAATACAAAAAGTCCTCTCTCTCTCTCTCTCTCTCTCTTAGTAGAGTTCTTTGCATTTCACTACAATCTACAATAGGGGATTGATCTAATGAATACTACAACAATAATAATTAGAATACACTTTGCAGTTACATTATTTCAACACTCCCCCTTAACAAGAAGGGTATTCTACAACAACATCAGTCGAGAGAGAGGACAACATCAGGTGGGTGAGAGGACAACATCATCAATATCATCTTGGAACACTGACTGGCGTATCTATAAATCATCAAAAGTTTTTCTCATCGACAGCATCGTCATTCTTAGTGGAATGAAATCATCATCTGGATCAATATGGATTAGTATAAAACTAATACATCATCATCATAGCACGAGGCTGGTCACATCATCACAACACGAGGTTGGCTCATCATCACAACACGAGGCTAGCACACTACACAACAATTAAGCTGGAATCACAATACTAGACTGGTTTTATGTCACAACAATCAAGATGGAAGCAAAGTACTAGGTTGGCTTTACATCACATCAATTAGGTTGAAAGCACGGTACTAGACAGGCTTTACGTCACAAAAATTAAGCTGGAAGCACAGTACTAGGCATATCTCAACACAAGATTAAGCTGGAAGCACAAAACTAGACTGGATTTACATCACAAGAATTAAGCTAGAAGCACAATACTAGGCATATCTCAACACAACAATTAAGTTGGAAGCGCAGAACTAGAGTGACTTTACTTCACAACAATTAAGCTGGAAGCACAGTACTAGCCTGGCATATCTCAACACTACCCCCCCTTTTGAGGGAGGTCCTTTCGGACTATACCAAGATTATCACGAAAGTGCTCAAACTTTACACGAGATAGAGGCTTGGTCAACACATCGGCAACATGTTCATCAATGCTAACATATTGGAGCCTTATGGCTCCTCTCTGCACCATGTCACGGATGTAATGATATCGGATCTCTATGTGATTCGACTTGTCATGAAATACATGATTCTCTATCATATTTATGCAGGTCTGGTTGTCACATAGGATCGTGGTTGCTTCCATCTCTAGGTCAAATAGACCAATCAACAACTTTCGAAGCCATATAGCTTCGAAGCTGGCAGAACATGCAACAATGTATTCTCCTTCCGCTGTACTGAGAGCAATGCTGGATTTCTTCCTACTCTACCATGAGATCATGGTTGATCCCAAACTGAAACAACATCCTAAAGTTCTCTTCCTGTCAGAGACACTTCCAGCCCAATCTGAATCAGTGTATCCACTCAGTGTGAAATCATGATCTCCATCATAGCTAAGACCACAATCTAATGTACCCTTAAGGTACCTCATCACATGTTTTGTAGCAACTAGGTGAGCATGTCTGGGTTCTACCAGAAACTGACTCAAGGTGTTCACAAAAAAACAAGTGTCTGGTCTAGTGTTTGTCAGGTACATCAGCGATCCAATGATCTGTCTATATAGCATGGCATCAATCAATTCTGACGAGGTGTGGACCAATAGCTTCATCTTCGCTTCCATGGGTGTATTCATGGACTTGCACTCCAACATGTCGAATCTCTTTAGGATTTCGACTGCATACTTCCCTTGGTTAAGGAATATTCTCTCTGGACTCTGCCATACCTCAAGACCTAAGAAATAATGCATTAGGCCAAGGTCTCTCATCTAAAATTCTGAAGCGAGCTTCTTCTTACATTCAGTGATGAGCTTTTCTTCTCCAGCTAAGAATAAGTCATCCACATACAGCAACAATATCACCGACTCATCGTTCATAACCTTGAAGTAGAGGTTAGAATCAACTTTACTCTTGGTAAAGCCCAAGCTTGTCCGAAAACTGTTTATCCTACCATACCAAGCTCTAGGAGCTTGCTTCAATCCATACAGAACTTTCTTCAACTTGTAGACATGAGTCTTCCTGTCTTCAACTTCAAATCCTTGAGTTTTCTCTATATACACTTCTTCTTCAATGACACCATTTAGGAAAGTTGTCTTTACGTCGATTTGGTGCAACTTCCACTTCATCTTAGCTACAAGGGCTATGATGGTTTTGATTGAAGTGTATCCGTTGACAGGAGCGAATGTCTCTTCATAGTCAATGCCTTCCTTTTGAGAAAAGCCACGAGCGACAAATCTTGCTTTATACTTCTCAATACTTCCATCAACATCATGTTTTATTTTGAAGAGCCATTTGGAATATACCACATCCTTGCTCTTTGGTCTAGAAACTATTTCCCATACATCATTCTTTATTATGGATTGGTATTGTTCTGTCATGGCATCTGCCCATTTTTTCTTCTGAATGGCTTCTTAAGAGTAGGTAGGCTCCTTTTCCAAGAGATCACACATCAAAGCCATATAGTTGGAGAATGGCTTAGGTCTCTTCACCTATCTCGTGGTTCCTTAGGGAACACCATACTTCTCTCCATCTTGAATAAGCTCCCTAGCCCAAGCAGGCTTTCTCTTATGGGAGATCGTCATCTGAGGAGGTTCTTGAAATTATACTATGTCATGATCTTTTGGAATTTCCTAGTCAGGGGAAGCTACGACTTCCCTCACTGGTTCTGCAACTCTGGGAACCTCCCTCACTGATTCTGTAACTCTGGGAGCTACAGGTTCCTCTTCGTATACTTCTTCAAGATGGCATCTTCTCGATTTCTTGAGCACTGCATCTTCATCAAAGGTCACATCCTTGTTGATCTCAATGTGATGGTGACCTGGTATATAAATCTTGAAGGCCTTGGATACCTCACAATATCCCACAAATATTCCCTTCTTTCCTAAGGGTTCCAGCTTGTTTCTCTTCTCTTTCGAAATATGTATAAACACTAGGTAACCAAATATTTTTAGATGGCTTACCTCTGAGTTCTTTCCGGTGAAAATATCTTCCAGGGTCTTGAACCCAAGTGCACTATGAGACAATCAGTTTTGTACATATATGGTTGTCATTGTTGCTTCTGCCCATAGGCACATTGGAAGATCTTGATCATGGATCATGGTCTTTACTGCTTCCATTATCGTTCTGTTCTTTCTTTCTACCACACCGTTTTGTTGAGGATTGTAGGGAGTGGTGAGCTCCCTCTTGATCCCGACATCTTTGCAAAATTTCACAGACTCTTTTGAGGTGTATTCTCCTCCATTATTTGACCTGAGTATCTTGATCTTTCTTTCGGAAAGATTCTCTATCAAGGCTTTGAATTTCTTGAATTTATTGAACACTTCATCTTTTGATTTCAAAAAGTACACCCAAGTCTTACAAGAATAATCATCAAAAAAAGATACATAGTATACATACCCACTGATGGAGGATGATGGCATTGGGCCACACACATCTGAATGAATGAGTTCTAGGACTCCTTCTGCTTTGTTGTCTCTCTTCAGAAAAGGGTTCTTGATGTTCTTCCCTTGTGCACATCCATTGCACACGCCTTCATGGTCAACCTTGAAATTCTGGTAGACCTTTGACTTCTTTGCATACATATGGCAACGCCTTGTAGTTGATGTGGGCTAATATTCTATGCCAAAGTTCCCATGGATTCTCAATGGCGTGGGTCATGGTAGCTTCTGAGTGACCCTTTAGCTTATAAAAGCCACCTTCTTCTTTTCTAATGACGATTGCTTCTTTCATGGTTTCTCCTTTAGCCCACATAAGAACTTCTCCATCTATAAAGGAAACTCTGAAGCCTTTCTTTTCTAAAGCTGATATGGAGAGTAGGTTCTTTTTCAAACCTGGTACATAGAGTGCGTCCTTCATCTTCATTGAATTCCCTGAATTAAGCTTGTAGTTTGATTCTCCCACTCCCTTGATAGGTATTGATAATCATCTCTAAGTGTCACTTTCTCAGAAAACTTCTTTTCTGAAATGCAAGAGAGAATATATCTTTGTCCTTTCATGTGCTTGGAGGCACCACTATCAATGAGCCAAGTGTCCTCTCCAAGTGTTACCAATCTTGAGAGGGCCTAAATTAAGACATAGTCTTTAATTTGTTCTCTTAACATCTTTGCGGGTAGCTCTTCATCTTCAACTGCATGGGCACGGTGCCCCTTATTTTTCCTCTTGTATTCTTCTCGTCTAGTTGGACAATATCTCACAATATGTCCCATATTGTCACAATGGTAGCATTGGACAAATGAGTAATCTCTTTCCTTTCGTTGTCCTTTCTTCTGGAATCTCTTTGGTTGAGATTTGTTTCGGGGGTGAGACTCTTTATGAGTTTCTTTCTGCAACTGAGATTTATTTCTTCCTCCTTTATCGAGAGGGGCATCCTAGATGGTGTCATGGTGTGGTCGGTCGACTACCAACATCCATTTTCTAAAGTCCAAATCCAGTTTGAGGTGAGAACCAAGGAGTCACAGGAACAAAAACAAGACGCGACTACTACTTGGCATCAAGACAAAGCTAAGGATCCAAGGCACACAAATATAGCTCCAAGTGTTAAGGTTTAAGCTATTATTAGAGTTCTTTGCATTTCACTAGATAACAATAGCATAATATAGGATCACTGAGAAATACACAATCACAAGAGACACATCATTTATCCTAGGAAACCCTCATGGGGGAGAAAACCCAACAAAACTTCCTTATTATAGATAGCCAATACAATGCCAAGAGATAACTCAAACAAATACAG
>ML776673.1:1506961-1534130 GCA_009831015.1 Picea engelmannii | reverse complement strand
CTCTCTCTCTCTCTCTCTCTCTCTCTCTCTCTCTCTCTCTCTCTCTCTCTCTCTCTCTCTCTCTCTCTCTTCTCCAACTACAACTCTGAAACTTGATTCTCAATGAACAAGTGAGTGTGTATGTGTAAGTGAGGCGCTAGCCTCCTTATCTATACAACTTTGGCACGTGTGGAGGTGTATTTTCACTGGCAGGGGCGACTTCTCAATCTGGGTGGTTATAACCACCTTTAATATAATCTGGGGCTGACTTCTTATTCTGCCTATTACAATTATGTTTTGACCAATCAACAAAAGTGAATTTAGTCGTTTACAATAACCGACATGATCAATCTGCAATAGGGGATTGATAAAATTAATAATACAACAATAATAATTAGAATACACTTTGCAGTTACATTATTTCAACACCAAGGACTAGGATTCAACCCATTCAGACGAGCACATGAAGAGAGTGGATGGGCTCGAAGCAGAAAATGATGGAGTCAGGAAACATAAACAGTCTTCGAAAGGCCAATCCTTGCCCCCTATTGACCTAAACCCCAACACAAAGGAGGATCTTCCACCCTCACCACTTACCACTCCAATGGAAGAGGAAGTCCCAGTGCCTTCTGCCCGATCGAAGGTCTGCCCTGGTCTGGGCTTAGGAAAATGTCTGCGCACAAATCTCGTGAAGTCGGCATAGGATTGCTCTCTCACACCGCAGGCTGGCCGACATGTACCCAAATTAATAAAGGAGATTTATACTCAGTTGTCGAGACATAAGGTTTTCCAAACTGATATGGTGGGGAAGTTTGACTCCCCATGTCAACAACTTGATTTATCGAGGACACATAGTTTATCAAGGCTCCGGGAACGAGCCAAAGAAGAATTTTGAGGGTCATCCCACTAGCCGTGGTCTTGACTAATTTGGCTAAGACAGAGCTTGACCTTATGCAAGTCCCTACTACTGATCTATAGGGTTTTGTAACTACCATAGTCTATGATCTCGGGGAGAGGAACTAAACTCTCAGCAGAGAGCATGCCCAACTGCACCTTCAATTTGACCGAGAAATCTCAAGTCATGCATACACCAAGTCCTAGTTGTAGTAAGAATCATGTGCACGATAAGAAATTGAAATCATCAAGCTGGATCTCCAGACATTGCATCTTGTTGAGCTTGTTGTGCACAAGGATACCAAGGCCCAACAAGAAGTTGCTCTAGCTAGTAGAGTCGATCTATTTACTACGGTGGACTAGGTATATTCATGTGTTTGTCCTCCCAAACAAGAACAATTAGAGATCCCAACACCATAGAAACTCAAAGTGGTCATTGATCGCATTCAAACTTTGAAAGCACATAATACATCACTCTGCATGCAACTTCAACAGATAACACAGGAGGAGACCGAGATACAAAAAAATCTTACAACCACTGAAATAGTTGTTAGGGAAGATTAAAATAGGTTGAATTTTATTTTAAGGGTGGTCAAATACATATTTGCTCTTTGGAATCATCTGCAAAGTCCTTCTGAATTGAGTTTTATCAATGATAGAGTTTGTGCCGTAGAGGTTGTGGTCGCCCAACAAAAGAACAGTCTTGCTTCTCTACCCCTGGGTGAGCGCCAAGTTGTGATGACATCCATCACGTTTAAAACTAAGGAGATTGTTGTCACTGAGGCATAGCAACAAACCATTTCAGAGTTAGTCACTAATGTGACCAATACGACCTTAATTTTTGTACTCGATTGACAAGCACGCAGGTCATTGTCACCCTTATGATCAAGAATATGGAGACACTAGACCCTACAACTCCTCAGGTCACGAAAACTAACGCACATGAAATCGCTTAGTTCGCCCACACCCTCAATGAGTCTGATAACTAATTCAAGGAGTTCCTTCATGAGCTTATGAAGATGGTTCCTTTTGTCACGATAGACACTCCATGAGGCAATTGGATCGAGGATGAGACAAATAATAGTGGTGGGGGTCTGTTGGCACCCAAAGTTTTGGGTAAAGATCGCACGGGCACACAAACAAAGTTGTGAGTGCATTTCAGTTTTTGCGTGTACTATAGCAACTACGCGTAGGTGACCTTAGGCGTGCATGCTATTTCAAGTTTTTACAATGCACACTAGTCCAAATTTTTCCAATGCACGCCAGTCCAAATTATGTCAATACACGCCAATCCAAGTTTTGTGATGCACGCGAGAAATCAAGAAGATCCCACATGCATGTTGGAATCAAGAAAAAAACCTTCAATAAATCTTCCTGAATGATTACTTCAGGCAACACAAGAGATCATGGAGCAGTGAGGAGATGAGATGGCAAGGTAGTTAAAATTACCACGACTCCAAAGAAGCTATGTGGAATGCAGGTGAGCGACAAAACCATGTGGGACTGATAGTCAACAGAGCGAGTGGAACAAAACTAAAATTGACAAAGCGCCAAAACAAAGAAGAAGATAAAAGGGAGAAACAATGACGGAATGAGAGTTACTCAGTTGGTTGGCCAGTGATTGGTTGTTGTTGTGAATGTCTTTGAGCTCGCTCTGAGCCCATGTTTTCTAACGTATCTTATTGTGAGTTTGGTTCTGTAATATCTATAGAGTGTGAAAGAAAGTGCATGGCGCTATGTAATGATGTACTAAGAAAATATTTGAGAGTGTAGGGCGTTGTTGTTGTCAATTGATGAGTTGCTTAATGTATGTCTGTAATTGGTTGAATGAAAATAAAAAAGCTACAATTATTTATATTCTATGACATGTTGATCATGTGTCAAGTGAATCTATGTGTTGTGGTTGTATATTGTTATTTTTTAAGTTGGGTTCAATGGAGTGGAAGAATGCCAACCCGAATGGATTCATGTGTAACTAATCCTCCATCATCGACATAAGACCATATGGTCGTTGTGATTTGATGGTGTCCTGAGTGAGACCTTCTTCAATATTTGGCTGAGGATTGATATGTTGACACCTTGGGGTTTTTGTTGGTCAACTTTGGATGAACCCTAGGTAAAGAAACCCCCAACGTTAAGAAGTACGCACACAACCATACAAAAAGCCAACATCCGAAGGGGATGAAGAGAATCAAACCCATGACCTCCACAACTTTGGGGAAGAGATAAGAGGTCTCACATTTGGCTACATACACATATTCTATGTATGCCTCTTTGTATGCATCATGGGTAAGAGGATACATGTGCACAAGAGTTCTGAGAGCTGTAATATTGTATGTGGGTGTCCTTGAAAGCATGTCTACCAATTTATTAGTGTCGCCCTTCTTATATTTGATGACTAGATGAAATTGTTGCAAAAACCTCATCTGCATGTAATGTTTGGTTTTCTGAAGATTACTCTGGGCTTGCAAATATTGCAACGGTTGTTGATCAGTCTGGATAATGGTTTACTTGCCCATCAGATAGTGCTTCCACTTCTTAACAACTTGAACCAGAGCATATGATTCCTTATCATATGTAGGGCAGTTTAGGACTCCCACATGAAACATCTGATAATGATAGCATATCGACTTACCTCCCTGCATAAAGACCACTCCCATAGCATAACCGCTTGCATTTGTCTCCACTTCAAAAGGATTTTGAAAGTTAGGAGATGCAAGGACTAGTGTTTGACTAACCTTTCATTTCATCTCATAGAAATCTTTTTGCTGATTCTTTCTCCATTGAAAACTCTTATCATTGGTTGGTATGGTGTGGAGTGGTGCAACCACTTCTAAAAATGATGCTATGAACTTCTATAGGTACTATGTTTCCCCAATAAAGGTCATAACTTCATTGACATTAGTATGAACTGGCCACTTGATGATGGCCTCCATCTTCATGGGATTTATCTTGAGTTCCCCTCCATTGATAACATATCCCAAATACACCAATGAATGTTGAGAAAACTCACATTTCTTGAGGTTGGCCAACAACAAATGCTTTTTCAGAGTCTTTAACACCTACATGAGATGTGAGATGTGCTCCTCCCTAGTAGAGCTACACATAAACATGTCATCCAAATACATTGTTAATAATGAATCTAAATAGGGACACAATACATCATTCATCGATCACATAAATATAGTTGGTGCATTACATAAACCAAAAGGCATAACCAACCATTCATGCAGACCTTACCTTGCCTTGAAGGTGGTCTTCCAAGTGTCTTTTTCTTCAACGCATACCTGGTCATATCCCAATCTGAGATCCAACTTGATGAAGTACTTGGCATGTTGCAACTGGTCTAACAAATCATCAATCATGGGTAGAGGGTACATGTTCTTGAGTGTGATTTTGTTCAAAGCTTTGTACTCGATACACATTCACCAAGTCCCATATTTATTGGGTACTATAATGATAGGTTACCCACGAGGTTAAGTACTTCATCTAATTAATCCCTACTCCAACACCTGTTGCAATTCTTCCTTCATTTCGTCTGCGTCCAAAATAGATTGTCTATACAACCCAATATTTGGTAATGGGAAGTCAGGAAACAACTTTATAGCATACTCCACTTCCCTCTTAGACGATATCCTTTTAGGCTCATGGAACACCCCTATGTATGCCTGCAAAAACTCCTCCAACTATTGTTTCTACTCTTTGGTATATGCCTTTCAGGAAGCCTTTACTCCTACCGATTCCTCCCATGTCCGAGTCTCTCTTAAGAAAAGAAAAACATACTTCTAACTAAAACTGATAAACATTTTGGCTTGGTTGGCACTTATTAGAGAGATCTTTGACTTACCTTTGTGTGCACTGATGATGTAAGACTTCCCATCCACAATTAGGAAGTATTGGTTCACTCTCGACGTGAATATCACATCCCTCATATACATGTAGGGGATTCAAAACACTACACCACACACCTAAAGAGGTATTACATCTAACTCCACTTCATTAATAAAAACACTTATATAAAACTTGATCTTACACTGTTTAGTGACCCTAATCTTTGCATCCTTATTCACCTATACTAATGGATATGGGCTTAGATGATGTTGAACCTTCAACCCAAGCTTGCCGACCTGATCATTTTCTATGAGGTTGATTTGTGAACCAGAATCAAATAGAACATCTACCTTGGTATTTTTGACTTGAATCTTAATATGGAAGTGTTTTGTCACGTCCACGGGGGATTCATCTTGTTGACCAACATCTTATAATGTTCATTCATAAAGGGGATTTTTAAATTGTGAAAAATAAAGTCAATATATTATAGGTATTGGGGGGGTGTGGGGTCTTAGGGGGTTTATAGGTATTGGTGGGGTATAAAAAGGGTATCAAGTAAAAATGGAAGTTCCTTTTATTGGAAGTATGTATTGAGAGGGGGATCCAAAAAAAGGATTTTGGAAGGTATTTATCAATATCTAGTGAATTTAGGGATATTATTTAATATCCCATGAATGAAGGAAATATTTCACAAGTTCACTGAGTGAAGACCTCGTGGTCATGTCCTTCTCTTCCTTGTGATGAAGCATACTCAGATTCACCTCCTCCTGCATTGAAGTGCAGATAATCTTTTCATCCTCATCTAAGATACTCTATACCTGGTTTCCCAAATCCTAGATGCTCTTCTCAACTATGGAATAAATACAATGCTAAAGAATGGAACCCTTTCTCCTCCAAGTGACCCAATATTTAACATAGCATCATACATGCATAGGGTTAGGGTTTTTGCATCCTCAACCCTCAATTAATGAAGAGGTTTTGAACCTTCTAGAATATTCTTGATAGTCCACAAGTTGTTATCCCCACATGTGTTAGTTATGGGGGAACAATGTGGCATCCACTCAGTACCATGTTGGTCAACAAGGTAGGTCAACTTGTGGGAGGCACAACTTTTGCAAATGAGCTCCAATTGAGGTGATTTTTGCACTATTGGAAAGGTTTCGATATGTAGAATAGAATCAAGGGGCTAAGAGCAATGATTTGACTCAAAAAAATATCGTTTGATGCCTCAAAATGGCTCTGGAAGGTTTGAGACTACAAATATCCAAACCAAGACATTCATTAATGGGCCCTACAAACCAATTCCTCCATTTTTTCCACCGATAAAGTACCAAGATAGATGAAAAATTATTTAATGATCTAATTTGGATCATACCTCCCCATTTAGGGTGTCTTTTGGTCCCTAAGAGATGTTATTGAATGAGGTGAGGAAATTTTTCCTCTCCCTTCTCCTTGGAGTACCATTTTTCCTTTCTTGGAAGTTGTCCTTTCAATGCGATCTGGCAAAGGTCATGCTACCCCTATTTGGTAGTTCCAGACCTCTTCCGCAAAACTATATATTCTGCCAACTCTACCTAAGCTTCTAGTGCTAAGTCATGTATGCTAGGTAGGACCTGTTACTCAGCTTCTTGATCCAACATGGAAGGCTCATACAACTTCAAATTTTTTACATTCACTAATAAGTAAATGTGCATGTATGGGGGTAAACATAATTTGTAGGCATTATCACCCACCTTCTAAACTACCTCAAAAGGGCCATACCGCAAAGCCTCGATCCTCTTACCAAGAGCCTATAGTCTTTCTTTGTTTAGCCATAACCAAACTTTGTCTCCCACTTTGAATGATTTCTCAGTTATGTGTTGATCATGTTGGGCCTTATACTTTTCATGTGATTTCTTCAATGTTTCATGTACTTGCAAATGGATCTACCTAATGTTTGCAACAATTTTATCTTCCTTAAATGCTTCTTCTATGCCATATCGTTGTTTTCCATAGACAATATTCAAGGGTGAAGGTGGAAAATACCCAAACCAAGTTTCAAAATGGAACTTACCAGTAGATGTATAGACTACTCTATTATAAGAGTGTTGAATATAGATCAAACTTTTATCCCAGGTCTTTGGTTGCTTCTAATTGTAACTCCTTGAAAGTTGAACCAAAGTCATATTGAATACTTCTATCTGCCCATCTATCAGTGGATTAAATGTTGTAGATATCTTCAACTTCATGTCCATCTTCTCCCAAAGTGTAGTCCAAAAGACACTGAGAACTCAGGTATCCTTACCTAAGATGATGCTCCTTGGTATCCCAAAGTGCCCCCAAACCCGTTTAAAGAACATGTTTGCTACTTCTTGTCCTTTGATGGTCTTTTTACAAGGAAAAATAATGCACATCTTTCCAAAGCTATCAACTACCACAAATATATAATCAAGTCCCTCCATGGGTGTTGGAAAACTACTCACAAAATCCATGGAAATTATTTCCCAAGGTCGAGTAGGTACATGTAAGGGATAGTATAAGCTTTGCTTTCTATTACTAGGCTTGTTGGTACAACAAAGTTTGCATCCTTTAGTATATTGAACTATAGCTTCTTGCATTTTGGACCAATACACATACCTTTGTAAGTCGGCAATTGTCTTCCTAACAACAAAATGTCACGCAACCTTAGAGGTGTGAACCTCTTTGATAAGCCACAATATTTCATTTTTAGGAACATATATCTTATCTAGTTTGTAGGGTAACCCGTTATGGAGATGGCAGTCAACCTTACAGTCACCTTCTTCTACATCAATTTGGCTCTATAGCTATTGAAACACCTCTTTGAAGTCCTCATCTTCTATGTATGCCTCTTTGTATGCATCATAGGTAAAAGGCTTTATGTGCATAAGAGTTCCCAAAGTTGTAATCTTGGATGTCAGTGGCCTTGAAAGCATGTTTTCCAACTTATTAATGTTTCCTTTCTTATATTTTATGACTCGATGAAACTGTTGCAACAACCTCATCCACTTGTAATGTTTAGTTCATTGAAGCTTTTTCCAAGCCTACAAATATTGTAGTGGCTAGTGATCAATGTGGACAATGGTTCCATGTCCCACCAAATAGTGCTTCCACTTCTTAAGAGGTTGAACCAAGGCATAGATTTCTTTATCATATGCAGAGTAGTTTAGGACTCCCCCATTAAACATCTCAGAATGATAGCATATCGGCTTACCTCCCTGCAAAACTGCTCCCATAACATATCCACTTGCATCTATCTCCACTTTGAAAGGCTTTTGCAAGTTAGGAAATGCAAGGATTGGTGCTTGACTAATCTTGTGTTTCAACTCATCAAAAGCTTTATGTTGATTCTTTCTCCATTAGACACTCTTACCATTGGTTGTTATGATGTGGAGTGGAGTAACTACTGCTAAAAAAAATGCTATGAACTTCCTTAGGTATTGTGTTTCCCCAACAAAGCTCCTAAATTCATTGGCAATAGTAGGAACTAGGCACTTGACAATGGCATCTATCTTTGCAAGATACATCTTGAGTTCCCATCCACCAATTACATATCCCAGATACACCAATGACTACTAAGCAAACTCACATTTCTTGAGGTTTTCCAATAGATGATGCTTTTTCAAATTCTCTAATGCATGCATGAGATGTGAGATTTGCTCCTCCTAAGTATATATATAAACTAATTTTCCATCCAAATACACTATTACAAATGAATCTAAATAGGGAGGCAATACATCATTCATCAATCACATAAATGTAGTTGGTGCATTACATAAACCAAAAGGCGTGTGTTATTCTTGGAGGAAGTCTTTCAGGTGTGTTATTATTTAACGCATACTTGGTGGTATCTCAATTTGAGATCCAACTTGGTGATCTATTTGACATGCTGCAATTGGTCTAACAAATCATCAATTCTAGGAAAATTGTATCGGTTCTTGAGTGTGATCTTGTTCAAATATTTGTAGTCAATACACATTTGCCAAGTCCCATCCTTCTTGGGTACTATAATAATAGGTGATCCACAAGGTGAAGCACTTGGTCGAATTACTCCCTACTCCAATAGTTGTTGCAAATGTTTCTTTACTTTATCTGCTTTCAAAACGAACTATCTATACAACCCAATATTTGGTAATGGGGAGTCAAGAAACAACTATATCTTGTGATCCACTTCCCTCTTAGGTGGCATTCCTTTATGCTCATGGAACATTCTTTTGTATGCTTGCAACAACTCCTCCAAATATTTTTTATGCTCTTTGGTACATCCCTCCAAGGATTCATTTACTCTTCTCGGTTCCTCCCTTGGTCGAGTCTCTCTTGAGAAAATCAATGCATGCTTCATACTATAACTAATCAAATTGTTGGATTGGTTGGAACTTATAAGATTGATCTTTGATTTAACTTTGTGTGCATTGATGATGTAATACTTCCCATCCTTGATCAGGTGGTACTAGTTTTCTCTCCACACAAAGATCGCATCCCTCATATACATGTAGGGGCATCCAAACACTACACGACAGACATCAAGGGGTATTACATCTAACTCCACTTCATCATTAAAATATGCTCTTGTAGCAGACTCGATCTTATATTGTTTATTGACTATGATATTTGCATTTCTATTCACCCATCCCAATGGAAATGGGATCGAATTATCATGAACCTCCAACCCAAGTTTGTTAACCAAATCATCTGCTGTGAGGTTTTCCTATGAACCATACTCAAATAGAACATCTACATTGTTCTTTTTTACCTGAATTTGAACATGGAAGAATTATTTCATCTCCTTCTCTTCCTTGTGATGAAGGCTACTCAGATTCACCTCCTTTTGCATTGAAGTGCAAACAATATTCTCATTCACATATGAGTTGCTCTCTACCTAGTTGCCTAAATCCATGCCTAGCAAGTTTTTCTTCTTGGCATCATTCTTATGGTTCTTTGGATGCATATCTAGATGTAATTTCCAACACTTATCTTCAGTGTGACCATTGATATTGCAATGGTTGTTTGGATCATTGCACTGATGTGTAGTGCCTACCATCTTCTTGTCTTTTCCTTTCCACTTCTTCTTCCCTTCATTGGAAGCATCTTAGTGGTCATTCTATTTAGAACCCCTTGGATACCCTTCCCTCTAGCCTATGTTATCCAGGTATTGTGTTTGCACACATGCCTCATCAATGGTCCTTGGTTTGAAGAGCATCACCACTTGCTTTCACCAATGACTGTGTAGACCCCCCAGATACTCGAGGAGTGAATTTGGGTTATTAGGAGAGATACCCAACATGATCACTATCTTCTTAAATTTAGTGGTGTACTCTTGCACACTCTACCCTTGCCTCTGCCTAAAGTGATTTCAAGGGATCCATTGGTTCACTACATACCCAATAAGGTAGAACTAAGACCTAATGAGGGTTTTTAAATCCTCCCACTTAGTTATTGGTGGATCACCCTTCACCCTAAGTGTCTTCATGTGGCTTTCCCACCAGGTTAGTGCATGGCTCTCTAATTTCCATCAAGAAAATGAAATTTTATAATCTTCTTCTATATAATTATGGAAATTAAAATACACTTCTAATTGTTGCAACCAATGGTTAAAAGTAACAACATCAATCTCACCTTTATAGGGCTTGATATCCACTTCCACTTTCATTTTGAATAAAGGTTGTGAAAGAGTGATGGCAATAGAACTTGGTTACTCTTTCTAGGGATATTTTTTGTCACTCCTTTTCTAGGTCTTCACTATCTCTCGGTTTCTCATCCAACTCAACTTCTGAGCTAGAACCACCAACCTCCCCAAAAGGTCTGGAATTATTCACTACAGACACCATGAGGAGATCCATGTTGCAAGAGATATCAACAACTTTCTCTTCCATCCTTTCAAACCTCTCTTTTGTTGCATACCAACGGTTGTTATGACTGGACTCATCCACCATGAGTAGGGTTATGTGACTTCCTTCTTAAGACAATTCCTGGATCCTACAAATTCCCACAAATACCCCAATGAAAACTACTTTGATACCAATATGATCTATAAATTTCCATGAATATTCCAATGGAACAATTCATCACAACATATTTTTTATTTTGTCGAAATCTTTTATTAATGTAGGTTATTTCCTTAGATCTCATATTTATTATTACTATCTTATTGCTCATATTTACAAAAAATAATTGAAACATGAAAAAGAAAGAACAAGCAAATGAACACAAGATGTATCTTGGGAAACCCAAAATGGGAGAAAACCCAGTTTAAAGGTGAAGCCTATGCTCTACTCTCTTTTTGTAATACCCTTAGGACAAACCCCAAGTTGTAAATGTACATATGCTTTATAGGCTGGTGAGCCGAGATGTTTCAGGCCAGAGTGCCTTTGTGTGTGTGTGTGTGTGTGTGTGTGTGTGTGACTTAGGCCAATAAGTTTAAACAAATGTAATATGTAATCACACTCATTTTTATTAATAAAAATACATCACTATTGTAGACCAAGTCAGACGAAAGAGTATAAGATTCCACGAGAGGGAAAGGGGATAAGTCAAGGGGACTTAAGACAAGGGTACTTAAGCCAAGGAATAAAACAATATTGTTCCTAAGTCATAAAATTTATGTTATAACTTCATCATAAGTTCCTAAGTGAGAGGAATGAATTACCAAGTGGAGTCAAAGACATTTCCTAGAGTGACAAATGTCAATATAGGACCATGCAATATAATGTGGGGAACATGAAGTAATTTCCATCATTCTTCCAATCATTCACTCATACATGCTTCCACCATTCATACCTTGGCTGGAGAGGGTAAGTTGCAACTGACTTTTACCCAATAAATCCTTGGTCGTATGGTCTAAAAAATCAGGTTGTCATGCCTTTGGAGCACTCTCTCTGAGTGAGAGAATTGTTGGGATTAGTTTTTTTGTGTGTTGGGCTAGTGGGTGTTGTAAATATGTGAGAAACTTCTTGTTCCGAGTGCTATAGAGCTATGAGACTTGTTGGTCGGATTGTTGTTGAAGCCTTGGAAGGGAAGTGGGATAGACTGAAAGGCTGTTGAGCAGAGAAGGGGGTACATTTCCTTGGGTGAGACAGGCTGTGAGGAATGAGAGAATGTTAGCTGGGAACTATTGCTAGAGTTGGTATTTGAGCCTATGTCGTTTTATGTTGTGGTTCAGTCCTTAGTTTGGCTTAGGTGTCCTTTGGCCTAATGGATTCATCACCCCATCTTTGGGGCGATGAACAACAGAGTCTATAGTTGGGAGGAACATCTAAGGTCTTCATGCAGTTGGTGAATTATAAGAAAAAGATAAGTGTTCTTTTAGCGTCTTCGCATGCTATTTATCATGTGTATGTTTATGTTAATTATGTTTGTTGAAATTGTACGTAAGTTTGCATGGTTGCGCATGTTATTGTTAGTTCTACATAATTGTTTCATATGCATGGCATGGTGGTTAATAAATGGTATATATATTAGTTAATTGTAGCCGTAATAGTAATGGGATTCCAACATGAGGCTTGAAACGTCGTGCATGCAAGCCTGAATCACACGCATTGGGAAACAATTTTCGCGCTCGACACAAGGCCAGTTGTATGTGTGGTATGTTTCAGTGAGATATTTTCGTAGTTAGAATTGGTATCATATAAGATTTTGGTGTGGCACGACTCAATTTTGGGCTGGGTACAATAACTTGTGTTATCGAAGCAAAATTCTTGGGTTTGTTGGTAACGGGGACATTACACTTTTCTTCAATTATGAAAATGCAAATAGAAAGAAAGAGGCACTCACTGTTGAGTTTCCTTTGACATTGTAGCCTGGGTGGTTGCTACAAAATCTTCTTCCTCCTTTGTTGTCCTCTCAAATCCCACTCCTATATGTTATGCTCGACTATGGAACAAGTACAATGGCAAAGAATGGAACCCTTTCTCCTCATAGTGACCCAATAATTAACATGACCTCATAGTCGTATAGGGTTAGGGTTTTTGCATCCTTAACCCTCAATTAGTGATAAGTTTTTAGAACTTCTAGAATCTTCTTAAAATTCGACACCTTTCCATCCCCACATGTGTGAGTTATGGGGTTTGACATTGTATCCACTCAATACCATGGTGGTCAACAAGGTAGGTCAACTTTCGGGAGGCATAACTTCTGCATACGAGCTATAATTGAGGTGATTTTCACATAGTTGGAAAGGTTTTTCTGTGTACAATAACGTCAAGGGGATAGGAGATATTCTTGAAATTTTTTGACCCCAACAAATGTTGTTTGATGCCTCAAATGGCTCTAGAAGGTTCTGGACCCCAAATCTCCAAACTGAGACCTGCCACCAAAATGGGCCCTACAAGCCAATTCTTCTATTTTTTCCACCCAGAAAGTACCAAGATAAATGAAAAATTATATAATGATCCAATCAGAATCACTCCCATCTAACTCATGGCCACTTGAGCTAACCCTGGAGGATCTCTCTCTCTCTCTCTCTCTCTCTCTCTCTCTCTCTCTCTCTCTCTCTCTCTCATAAAAAATATTGTCAATTTAAGCCCAAGGGATTGGCTCAACTGACTGTCACTGATGTTGTGAATTTGGCTAGTTTCGTGCTAGAAAGTGACTTGTTCAAATCCTCCTAGGTGAGGCACACTGGTCTATGACGACTAGTAGACTAGGGATGTCATCCACAAATACAGGAAAACATCCCTTGGGTTTTCCCGCAAGGTCTTCCTTGGGAAAACCAAATTATTGTCTATTTATACATGGATTTTCCTTCATTTTGTGTAATTGACATTGATTGTGATATATTTAAATATTTTGATTATTGTCACCTAATGTAAATTCAAAACAAAAAAGAAATTTGTCAAGCATAAAATGAAAATATGGAGCATGCATTATGAAAATGTACTACACTATAAAAAAACAAGATATGCTAGAGTTCAACATGGACACGGCCTAGATTATAATCATTGAGATCAATACACATAACATATCCCAAGCCCAAATATGACGAAATATTGATGCTAAAATAAATGCAGAAAGCGACAAAAAAGGATGCAATGAAGATGCAACAAGGACACAAGGAAGACATAACACGGACATTAAAAATGAGGTAAAAAGGATCCAAAAGAATGCTAAAAAGGATGCAACAAGGATGCTTGAAGGAGGAAAAAGTAGGAAAAGTAGAAAAGGGACAGTAATACACAAAAAGGATGTGTTATAGGATGTTGTTGGGTAGGATGTAAAAATGAAATAGAAAAGGATGACTTCTTATAATATCCTATTTTGCATCTCCAAGTCAAAGGACTCAAATTGGCCCATTGCAATGGTGATAATAATTCCAATGCCCATCATTGAGAATATATTTGCTACTTGATTCTAAAGGAAGTTGTTATGTACCCTCCATATCTGGTTTCATTTATAACTTCTTGTCTTACTACTTTAAGATTCAAGTATGTAGGAAGAGAAACATAGATCATATTGGTTTTTAGGGGAGCATTGAGTGTCAAAGCTCTTCTATAGTCCATAGTTCATGTTTTTCTCAAATTATAGGTTCATTGTGGTGTGTTGCTAGTTATTTTTTACATAGCACTATTTTCATCTTTTCTCTCAGGAACCTAGTCGAGTTAAGTATTATATATTTACATCTCTTATTTCCTCATCTTTCTCCAACTCCTTCTTGAACCAAATCTTGATATGTTTACTTCCCTATTTTTAGAATCATTTTTCACACTCCCTTTCCCTTTTTGTATGTCTTCCTTCCAAGTCCCCGTGACCAACTTGGTCACTAATATACATTAATATTTAATTAATTACCATATTTCTTCCCACCTTCAACCTCTTAGGATGGTGGCAAGGAGAGGTTGAACGAGTGCACTTGGACACTGCATGTACACAAGTGCATTCCTTCATCCCTCAAGTGAATTTGTGCACTACATGTATATAGTTGAAGGCTTATGCCCGAGCACAAGGGCACACACAAACATGCACACCTTCACCCCCCAAGAGGGTGGGTGGTGGGGGGCTGAAGGTGTGGATATCTGTGTGCTCTCTTTTATATAATTTTCCATGGGGACAGATACACAGACATGCGCACCTTCACCCTCCATGAGGGTGGGTGGAAAGGGCATGAAAGTGTACATGTGTGTGCATGTGCTCCCTTTCTACCTAATTATTATACTAGGTGTGTTTATCGTTGTGTAAAATGATATTTTTAATAGAATTATAAAGATTCAGAAGCATGGAATGGTTTTAAAAAATGCAAAAAATTATAAAAAGTGGCAAGGAGGATGCGTGGAGAGGATAAATATCACCAGATAGGGGAAAAACTTGTATGGATTTTGTTATAGTGCAAGTTTTAGTTTGGGAAAATCCTGACCCAACCACAAAGCAAGTGCTACAACTTGGGAATCCTACACCCAATGCCACCTCGATGTAGGTCCCACACTTCAAGGATGACTATGCCACTCTAGGGAGGCGATCTCGGTGACCTTAGGGGGAATGACATGGATATGGATAGAGATGGGCGTGGAGCCCCTAAAGGTCAAGTCTAAGTGGAGTGAAATGCATGGAATAAAGTCTTGGGAAGGTCCAAGGATTGCCAACTATGTTGAGTAACCTATAAATGGTGGAATACTTGCCTAAGACACAAGAAAAACCACTTTGCAATGATGTATGTTAGTTGGATCAACAAATTAAGCTTGTTTTCCCTAATTCGCAGCAATAGATAACAATATATATCAGCAATAATATGGTACAATAAGCTGCTCAATAAATGCTAGAGATCACATAGAAAATACAAGAGAAAGACTAGTTAATGACTAGCTAAACTCAAGTTGAAAAAACAAGTATTCTAGCATAAAAAGATAAGGTTGTTGTAAACACTTGTATGCAGAAAATTATATCATCCTTATGGATATAACATTCAATGTATTACATCAAGAAAATAAGCCACTAAAACCCCCTCAAACTTTGCCAAAAAGTGCGCTAGACCAAGAAGAATAAGTTTGCAAACTTTGAGCAAAATCCAATGGTTGATAAGAGAGTTATTCAAACAAATGAGTTAGGGTTTCTATAGCCCCAATGTTTGAAGATGTAATTTTATAACAACATCAAGAAGTATGCCCTTGGTGGGGATGCCCTAGAGGCTGTAAGGTGCCCAAGGCACAAGGAATACAATCAACTTTGCAAGAAGTAAAAATGACCAAAAATCACATTTCCCAATGTAATATTTTAATTCTCTAATGCAATAATAAATGACTAGTGCTCTTAATAATTTGGTTAATGGGGTCATGCAAAGAAAGATCTAGAGAAGCTACCTCCTTGGGGGTGTAAACCCTCTTACTCCCCAAGGCAAGTTTCTCTAGCTAGGGTTTAAGCTAAAAGGGTGTATGCTAGGGTACGTCCACAATAATATATCGTAGTTTCTTGGTGATGTACATGAATATATTTCCAGACTTAAGAACATTAAGAAGGAAATATTGAATGTTGGTTTTCAAGAAATAGATGATAGTTTCATGACCACAATTTAATTGTTGCACTGCCTTCTTCCTATACACATTTTTTGGAAACTTTACAAGTAACTGGAAAGTTAGACAAACTTACGTTTGATGAGCTAAGTGAAATGTTATCTCAACGCAACAAAACTTTTGGAAAGAAAAAGCAAGTTGGGGCAGATGTATTTTTCATAGAAGCCAACACAAGTAAATCTTCAACTAACATTTCTAGAAGTAGAGGAAGAGGACATTTTGTATAAGGTCGTGGTCGAAGCCAAAGTAGAGAAAATAGTTTTTCAGACAAGAGCAATTTTCAAGGAAGATGAAATAGTCAAAGCAGAGGCTATTTTTAAGGCAGAGGAAATAGTCAAGGTAGAGGGTATTTTCAAGGAAGAGGAAATAGTCAAGGCAGAGGCTATTTTCAAGGCAACAGTCAAGGCAGAGGACAAACTCCAAACAAAGGTCAAAACAGAGGTAGAGGATAGAATTACGGTAGAGGAAGAGATTTAAGTCAAATTGTTTGTAGAAGATGTAACAAAGTTGGTCATTATGCAGAATATTGTCGAACTTCCATTAATAAAATTTCCAAGTTTCATCAAAACACAACACAGTTTGCAAATGATCGAGATGATGATGGTTAAGAGTATGTCTTTACCTCATCTTCAACATTACAGATTTCCACTGATTTTCAAAGTGATTATGAAGCTGCTTGGATTCTAGATTCAAGAGCATCTCAACACATGACTTTCAGACGTGACTTCTTTTGGAATTTTCAAGAATGCCATCTTAATTTCGTCTTTCTTGCAGATAATACCAAACCTACTCCTTATGGAAAAGGTAGTTAAATTGTATTTACCTGGTATTGGAGAAAGAATGATTTCAAATGCATGGTATGTACCAACCTTTAAAAAGAATTTGTTGTCTTTAGTCACGATTCGACAAGCAGGACATCAGGTCATTATGGAAGATGGCTTAGTTAAGATTAATTCAGTCAAACAGAATATGAAAATAGTGATGAAGATGGAAAACTATTAAGGATGTAAGGGACAGTTATTCCAAGGCATTTTGACTTTGCAGGAGCAGTAAGCACATGTATTTCACCTATAATATTGTGGCATGTGAGACATGGACATCTCAACTTTGAAAGTCTCTCTCAATTGCAAAAACAAGGGATGGTTAAGGGACTTCCAACTTTCAAAAAGTAAAATACAAAATGTGAAGCTTGCATTTATGGAAAACAAAGTCGAGAGAGTTTTCCAACAAGTTCATGGCATGCAAATATGCGGTTGCAACTAGTTCATAGTGATGTTTGTGGACCATTACAAACTTCTTTAGGTGGTTGCAAATATTTTTTACTCTTTATTGATGATTTCAGTAGAATGACTTGGGTTTACTTCTTGAAGCAAAAGTCATAAGCATTTGAAAAGTTTAAGATTTTTCGTCCACTTGTTGAAAACGAAGTTAAAGAATAGATAAGCACTCTCAGGACAGATAATGGAGGGGAATTCACTTCTAATGAATTCAAAACTTATTGCACAAACAATGGAATAAGAAGGCATCTTACAAATGTCTACACTCCTCAGCAAAATGGAGTCGTAGAAAAAATGAATCACACCTTGTTAAGAATGGCAAGATCCATGTTAACCTTTAAAAAGTTAAGTCCTACATATTGGGCAGAAGCAATCCATACAACTATCTACTTAAGGAACAGATCTCCAACTGCTTCTTTGGACAAAATCACACCTTATGAAGCATGGTTTGGTTTCAAACCTCGAGTTAAACATCTTAGAGCTTTTGGATCAGTATGTTATGCCTTAGTTTCGAAAGAAAAACGAACTAAGCTTGACTCAAGAAGCTTGAAATGCACAATGATTGGGTATTATGATGAGAAGAAAGGGTACCGACTTTTGTTCGATGGAAAATTTATTGTGAGCAGGGATGTAGTTTTTGATGAAACTAAAAGTAAGAGTGCTGAAGAAATAGAAAGTTTTCTTCAAAAGTTAGAAACTAAAGGAAATCAACGAAAAGGAAAAATGCAAAGTCAACCAAATTCACCAAATTGGTATGAACTTGATTTTCTTTCATCTGAAGATGATACATCCAGTCCATTTACTTCAACAACACCATCTGGGTCTTCCAGCAGTTCATCAGAATCTCCTAGCAGCGGTAGTTCGTCAGCCAATGATTCTCCACCTTCAGAATCTTCAACTGATCGACGAACGCCGGTTTACATTAATCCAATTTACAATAATGGTAATTCAGATCCCCAAACAAGTGAACATCAACTACCAAAATGGGCAGTTCAACTTTTGAAAGATGTAAGGCCTGATGAGAAAAATAAAACAGGAACAAGGGGATCATAGAACAGTGAAGGAAATTTTTCCTTGGTAGCGAATGATTTTACTGAACCTTCCACATACAAAGAAGCAGAAAAACATAAAGAATGGCAACATGCTATGATTGAAGAGTATCAAGCAGTAATTGATAACAACACTTGGAAACTTGTTGATTGTCCTCCGAGTTTTCAACCCATCGGATGCAAATGGGTTTATAGAATTAAATACAACCAACATGGAGAAATTGACAAGTATAAATCAAGACTTGTGGCTAAAGTTTTTCCGCAGCAGGAAGGCATTGATTATGAAGAAACTTTTGTCCTATAGCTAAATGGAATACCATCCAATTAACACTTGCATTGGATGCTCAGAAAGGTTGGACAGTTCATCAAATGGATGTAAAAAGTGTTTTTCTCAACGAAGACTTACAGGAAGATGTATATATGCAACAACCACCAGGTTTTGAAATTGAAGGGCAGGAACATAAAGCCTGCAAATTAATTAAGGCTTTATATGGGTTAAAGCAAGCTCCCCGAGCTTGGTATACCAAAATGGATGAATACCTTAGGAAAGTTGGTTTTCAACGAAGTGAATCTGATGATACTTTGTATATCCGTCAACAGGGTCCATATCTGGTGATTCTTGTTATGCATGTAGATGATTTGATCATTACGGGAAACAATGATGATCATATTGCACATGTGAACAAGGAGTTACATGCAGGTTTTAAGATGACTGATTTGGGACTCCTTCACTACTATCTTGGAATTGAAGTATTCCAATGTCCACATCATATTTTCATTTCTCAGAGTAAGTATGCAACATAAATTCTTTAGCGATTTGGAATGCAAGATTGCAAACCATCTCTTACCCATATGGAACAACACTTGAAACTTTCAAAATTTGAAGGNGGGGGGGGATGGTAGACAACACTACTGATAGACAATTAATTGACATCTTGATTTATTTGACAAACACTCGACCAGATCTATCTTATGCAGTCCATATTCTTTCATGCTTTATGCAACAACCACGGGACATCCACTGGAATGTAGCCAAAAGAGTTCTTTGATATATCCAAGGAATAAAAGATTTTGGTCTTCTTTACAAAAAAACTAAAATTTTTGTACTTGGTGGTTTTTCAGATGCCGACTTTGTTGGAAGTATTGATGATCGAGCATCAACATCAGGTTATTTAATGAACATGGGTTCAACAACAATGTCTTGGAGTTGTAAGAAACAAGCTACAGTGGCCACTTCTTCAGCAGAAGCAGAATACATCTCAGCATGGGAAGCAACATGTGAAATTGTTTAGTTACGCAGAGTTTTGCAAGACATGTGCATTTCTCAAGCAGAAGCTACATCATTATTCATCGACAACCAGTCAACCATTAAGCCTGCCAAAAATCCAGTTTTTCATTCAAAAACAAAGCATGTGGACACCAAGTATCATCATATCAGATCACTCATTGCAAAGGATGTCATCAAGCCAATTTATTGTCCTTCAAAAGACTAGATCACCAACATTTTCACGAAACCTCTTGGCAAAATAAAATTTACTAAGTTCATGGATGAACTTGGTATCTATTGTAATGTATCTTTGGATCATAGAGGGGAATGTTAGATGATCCAAAATAAAAATATCATAGTTTAAAAGTTAGGATACAATACTTATTAATTTAGAATATTTGATTAATAAATGGAGACATTTACAAATAGAGTATTGTTGTGAAAGATATGACTCTAGCAAGGTGTTGTATCTTAGGCTCTAAATTAGCAGTATAATTAGAAGATTGTTAAGATAACATTTATTGTAAATGGACACTTGTTTATTTAATAAGTGATCCATAACTAGAGTTTGTTAGGACATTTAGCTTATATATAGCTCATTGCAAGAGTGTTGGTGTGTTCGGGTGTAAACTCTTGCAAATTCTTGTATGTAATTTCTTTTCCTATTTAATAAAAGTGTGTGTCTGAGGACACTTCTGCCATTATACTTCTCTTAGCAAACCCTTGTTTAACCAATAACATGAAGCATAAAATGATGAAGATTAATCGTGGGGGTGTATGCCCTTATACTTTCCACCTAGCTCCTAGCACAATAACCTTGACTTGAAACAAATGATAGCATGAAAGTAAAGACCATACCAATTCAAGGAAAAAAATCCAAGATAATCCACCACAATAACAAGAGATAATCCTTCCAAGGCTAGCACATCACTTCCATCAACCATAACATCAAGAGATAACCTTAAACAAGAGCCAAGAGAGACAAGTTTTCCAAAGGTAGCAAAAATTTTAGACCAATACTTCTCACAATGAGGGAGAGTTATGTTCGAATGAGATCTTATGATCTCTTATTTATACAAAATGTCACTAAGGTGACTTGTCCATAAATTAAGGGGTAAACCACAAGACTTGGGGTCAACAACCCTAATCTTTCCCCCTTTAATAAAGTAATATTAAACAATTCATTTAAAGTTTCACTTTTTCACAAATAAACCTTAATTTTACATGGATGTCTCCCCTTTAGGGGATGTTTTGCCACTTAGAAGAATTCATTGGTGTTGGAGAAGCTTGGGTAGGCCTCCAAAGGCCACATGTCAAGCATCTAGACAATCTCATCATGGTGAATACCTTCTTCTTCTCAAAACGTCCATGTGTCAATGAGTGGCACCTCACCACCAAGCCCTGACCCCCCTAGGTGACATCATGCCTCTAGGAGTGACGTTTTTCCTCTCCTAGGAAAAATATTTGGCATGTGGGGGCTGGGTTATTTCGTCCAAGTCATCTTCGAGGCCTTCCAAGTCTGATCTTTCTCATCTGACATGCGTGCCCTTGACATCCAACCTGTGGGCTTGTAGCCCCATGGAAGCCCATGCTAGGCTTGTTCTCCCAAAACTGTGCACCAACTAGGTCCTGCAAAGACAAATGAGCATTCCCTCCAAGGATCTCAAGTCATAACACCATGATAAGTGAATCCAATCAATAAATGAGCCACCTAAGCATGTGCGTCAAAGATCACTATATCAAACAATCAAATGCTCAAAGACACTATGCAACTTGTCAAGCTTGAAAATGGGAGGGTTGACAAGGTGTCCTATTGGGTAGATCTTTCCCCAGGTCAAGGAGAGTTTCCAAGAGATCCCTCTTTAAGGCATGTAAAGTGGGTGAAGTGGTTGGGTTCAAGACTTGATGGGCATATGGCTCATGACATACAAGGGGTCGTAGTGTCTCATTCATGGGTGCCTTTGTAGAGGGTGTGTGGTACCTTCATCCGCAATGCACTTTTTCGAATCCCATTAATTTCCATTCTTTTATTCTTTCATAATTTTAAGGAGAGATTGAAGGTCACTGCCCTGTCATCATGACCAGATAATGGCAATGTCAACCACAAATACCAAGTCGAAATGAAAAGGTTGGCTCGTGATGAGACCCCATTTCTCTCAGCCATGCAACTGAGAGCCATTACCCTCGTTTGGTGACTAGATGATGGAAATTTCATACCACTAGACATTCATGGACATGATAGGTCGGCTCGTGATGAGACCTCCTATCCTTCAACTGACCTTTTAAGCATTCTTTATTATGTTGTGGGTCCCCTTTACTCAAAGATAAATGTTTCATTGCTTTCTTGGGTGATCCCTGGGCGAAGCATCTGGAAGGTTTATACAAGGATTTTATCTTTTACCCAACATCAATATCTCTGAGCCTTCAGCCCCTTCTTCCCATAGAATGAGGGAAAACCCTTTTTTGGGTCAATACACCCTAAAATCGCAAGAGATAAGGAAATGGAGGGGAAAATGATGGAAAGTGGTGAGTATGGACGAGAACAGTACGTTGTCTCTTTAAGGGAGTTCCTAGTAGCAAACCCATCCCCAAGGAAAACCACTTACTAGGGCACAATGTCAACCACCAAGGTGAAGTAGGGCAAAAGACATAATGTCCAAGCATATATCATGAAATCTAGAACAATCTAAGATACAACATACTCAATTGGCTTAAATATTGAAATGATGCTCACCATAATACTGACTTGTACCTCATGGAGCAAGGCCCATTGCCTTCCGAAAGCCGACTGATGTAGTAGATGCCATCTGGAAATATGTGACCATATGTGGTGGTGAGAGGGGTTTCCATCTATGCAAAAGGGTATTGTTGGTCATGTAGTCTCTTGGCACTCCATATCTGCAACTTGAGGACCTCGAGACATAATCTCCTTAGTTATCCAAAAAATATCAAGCTAGGACTACCCTTTACTAAAAAATAACGGACATTTATTGGCTCCTCAAAACTCTCATGGGAAAAGTCCTTGTCGAAAGTAACAATTCCCATTAGGAAATCCTCTTGTAGCCAGATGATGTCCAACGAAAATTGTAAGAAATGAACCATAAGATAGATGGAATTGCACAAAAAGAAGTAGAAGCGACTAGAACCAACATGGAGCACACTCAACAACAGGTGCCACCTCCGATGGAGTTCTTTGGGCCAACCAATTGATTTTTCATGCTAGTTTTATTGGTTTTTTAGCTACAAAGGTCTCGAGGCTTTCATCCCACCTCTTATTAGTTGTCATGAAAACTTTAGAATTCATATAGGCATATGCAATACTAGTTTTGTTTCCAGACAATGTCATTTCCTCTTTTTTGTGCTCTCAAGATACAAGGGACAACATAAGATACTTATGTGTTATTGGTCTAGTTTCGCCAGTGACAGGCCAATAACACATTTTGGAAATTTCTCCATTTCCAGTAATATAATGATGCATGGATAACTTACAAAAGAAAAAAAGGTCTCATTAAAAAGTAAAACAAAGGGCAAGGCGTATATTGAAAAAAATATATAAATCGGTGGTGCAAGGTGATATATACATATATCATAAGGTCATTTGGCACCTGGGGACCACCTTCACCATTCAAATTAGTTTTATGGAGTTTGAAACAGGTGTAACAACCACCAAATATCCAAGTAGGAGTTGAGAGAGAGGTAAAAAGTTCTAGGGGTGGGGGAAGATACCATGGAAATCTTATTATATAAAATAAATCATCGATATGTGTGTGTCATAAGGGCATTTGGCACCTAAGGACCACCTTCACCATTCAAAATAGTTTCATGGAGTTTGAAACAGGTGTAACAACCACCAAATATCCAACTGGAAGTTGAGAGAGAGGGAAAAAGTTATAGGGGTGGGGGGGAATATTAGGGAAAACTTATTAAGTAAGTTTTCCTTGATATCTTCTCCCACCCCCACCCTCGTAATAAGTTTTTACTAATATCTCCCAAGTAAATTTTCCCTAATAAATTTCTCCACCCCCACCCCCACCCTCATAATAATTTTTTCGTAATATCTCCCAAGTAAGTTTTCTCTAATATCCTCCCCCACCCCCACTCCTACCCCACCCTCATAATAAGTTTTTCCAAATATCTTCCCCCACCCTCATATAATTTTTTGTTTCCCTTATATCTCCTCTCACCCCACCTACCTTCATATATTATAAGTGGATGAAGGTCAAGTAAATTCTTACTAAGGCGACTCTTTTTACATATATTATATGCTCCTAAAGTAAATCCACATGAAGGTGATTTTTTTAAACATTTAAGTAAAAGGATATTCAAAGTTAAAAGAATTTTTTTAAAAGGTTATAAAAAGTAACTTAATAAAAAAAATTAAACACTCAATTGATTGGACAAAAGGGTACATTAAAAATATAAGACTGAATAAGAATTTTCTTAAAAGGTTATAAAAAGTAACTTAATAAAAAAAATTAAGTACTCGATTGATGGGACAAAATGGTACATTAAGAATATAAGAGAATTCATTGAAGCACATCATTTTTAATAGCTCCTCACACTTCATGTGACATCTTATTACAATAAGCATAACAGGTGATTGTGTTTTGATAAGCACGGGATTTCTTCTTGCACTGATTGTGGTTCCCTCCATGGTGACTTAGTGCTCCCGGGACGACACTATGCTTCCCTTTCATTATTGTTTTGGTTCATTTTTTGGACGTTTTCTTCCTGTCTATATGGGAGAACCTCGTTTTATGAACCTGTTGTCCTGATCCTGATCGTTGTCTTCCTTATACTTTGAACTTGAATGTTTCCAGATTTTCTTTACCTTACTGTTTTTTTTCCTCAACTTTACAACTGACCAACTATTTCTCCCTCTTTTCACCTACCCCTGCTATTGTTTTGTACTTCCTTCCATACCTCTGATCGTATACTTGACTTATTCTGTCTCTCTTTGAACCCTTAACTCCTATCCTGCGGCATCGAACCAACTTTTTCAACTTTTAGTGTGCGTCCTCCCTGTGCCTGCCATGGAGGCAAAGGTCAATGCACTAATGAGTGCAACTATCGAAGTTTTATGGAAGAGTGCCAGACTCTTTTCCTCACAGGTTGACCTTCTTGCTTCTCTGTCATCTCTACCAAACTCTCTTCCAAAGACAACAGATCAAACTAACTTGCTACCTACCGATTCTACTGGCATGCCTGCTTTAGAAACTCATCCAAGTGTCTCTAAGCTACTTGGACTAACTTCCACCTTGGAGTGCTCAGACAAGAGAAAAAAGAATACTTCACCAGATCGAGGTCTCTCCTCTCATCCTTGGATATCAAAGCCGACGGATAAAAACAGACTGTGGAAGCCAAACAAAAAAAAGAGATGCCTGGTAATGGGCTCTGATGTGGGTCTTGAGGAAAGCGCCAGACTATTTCTTTGTGGTCTGGTGGGCATATTCACCTACAGAGCTCTTAGTTTCAATTTGCTCCCGGAATGGCTTCTAGATAGCTGGCTACCCATCCTAGGCTATGCACCTAAACTCATTTATTTATCTTTTGACTGGATTGGGTTTATTTTTAACTCTCCTGAAGATTCAAAACTCATTCTAGACACCTTATGGACCATGGGTAGGGGTAGCTTGTGATCAGGGGATCAAATTTTGCTCAAATTTCAAAGTGCTCGGAATGTGATGAAAATAGTGTCATTGCGTCCGTCTCGTCTTCCTGATTCCGGCGGTATATTTACTTTGTCAAATGGACTCCGTATGGAGAAGATCTCGCGATCTGTTCGTCAAGCCAAATAAGCAAAAAAAAATTGATGCTGACTGTACCAGTCCGTACGGTTTGACGTGGCAGGACCGTACGATGGTATAAGGGTGATGTGGCAGATGTTGGTTGGTTGATAGCTGGTGAGTAAGGAGATGACACGTGTTCATTTATGGGCAAATGATATGAGGACACGTGGCCCAATTGGAGGGCGCCACGTGTCACTCATTGTTTCGTTATTTGGTTATATATAAAATGTTATGGGAGTCGTGGGGTTCGAACCCCTGACCTCCCCCCATGTAACGACTTCACATAATTGTTTGACCAATGCGCCCACACCATATGCCTTACCATGTATCTATTTTCAATGTTTATAAAGTTGTTTGATTGTATAAACGGGCAGGGGTCGGGTCGGTGCTTAGCCCCGACCTGTGGTCCTTTGTGTTAACGCATGTGACCCTACCATAGCGCGGAGTTGTAACAGTAGGCGCAGGGTTTGATATGACCCTTGGTCATGTGTGGTGTGCCATGTGACCCCGACCTGGAGCGCGGGTATTTTTAAACTGACTTAACCACCTTTATGCCTTGTGCGCGGTCCTATGCGCCATACTCCCAGGTGTCGAGGCGGTTAGGGGCTGGCGCACCCTTAACCGTCCTACGGTTTGCACCGTTGCGCGGTTGCGTACGGGGCTGGGTTTTCACGCTTTAAAATGCGTGTGAGCCAGGTTCATTCAGAAAGGGTGTGTTTTGTAGATGCAAAGACAACAAGTTGAAGACAGAGACTTCCAGGAGGCCTAACTTCTTCATTTTTCGACCGATTGAGGTGTCGAAAGAGCCCAGACAGGGGTTTTGGGACGCTGGGAAGCCATTGGAATAGTCGGTTTGTCAGTTTGAGCATTGTAAGACATGTTTTTGAGCACTTTTTGAGCAATTAATAATAATGATCCATTGGAAGCTAGACCAAGAGATGTAGCCCAAGAGAGGGGTGAACTCCTTTATCAATTGTTGTGCTTATGTTTTTATGTTCATTGATTATGCTGCTGTCTATGTGTAATTTTGATAAGTAATCCTTTAATTTATGTGTTGCAAACTGATCCTTTTGCTTTAAACACATAACATCCACTTGCAATAAGTTTTCAAGTTTTTCAAGTCTTCTTCATTTTTAGATCAAGTTGGTATCAGAGCACTGGTTTTTGAAGACTTGATTGTTTGCAAGTTTTGTTTCTGATGCTCACAAGGTTGAAACTCACAAGAGGAGAAGGTCAATTTGTGGAGCCAAGTTCTCATCCGACAAGGAGGAAGCAGATTCATTCACCGCAAGTTTCAGAGAGACATTCACCAAGCATGGCTCGTACAGAAAGTCATGAACGTGTTCCGGCCGAAGAAGAAGATCTCAGACAGACTGTCATGGAGTTGAGAGATATGATGAATATCTTGATGGAACGGAACATAATGTCGCAGGGTGAAGGCTCCAACTCTTCAATGCATAAGGGAGGCGGTGGTGACAAAACTCCAGGCGGAAATGGAGGGAATGGTGCTTCTCCACCACCCTCTCCTCCTCCATCATCTTCTTCTTCTTCTTCTTCTACCAGTTCGAAACATCTTCCGAATTCTCCAAAG
>ML776673.1:1486658-1503999 GCA_009831015.1 Picea engelmannii | reverse complement strand
GACACCAAGCTTAAAAAGAGCACAACTTTTCATCCGCAGATAGATGGTTAGACAGAGGTGGTGAATCGTACAGTGGTACATCTTCTTCGTGCTTATTGCAGCAAGCATCCTAAGCTTTGGGATGAACATTTACACTACGTTCAACATGCGTACAATCGAACTAAGCACTCTTCGACTCAAACGTCGCCATTTGAGGCATGTTTTGGCTATTTGCCCAAGTCGCCTTTAGATTTTGTCTTTGGGAAAGATATTGCTGTTGATGGGAAATATGATATTGATAGGGCAGAGAAGTTCATTGAACAAATTCAGTCGATATATCAGGTGGTGCAAGAGTACTTGGAAAAGAGTCAAGCCAAGTACAAAACGAGACATGATAAGCATCGTGTTGATCACAGTTTTGAAGTTGGTGATGACGTTTGGCTTTACATCAGCAAGGAGAGGCTTAAAGGAGAAGGTAAAAAGTTGAAACCGATTCGATATGGTCCCTTCAAAATTTTCGACAAGATTGGTAACAATGCTTTTCGTTTAGATTTGCCTCCTTATATGCAGATGTATGCAGTTGTTAATGTTGAGAATTTGAAGTTGTATGAGCCTCCATTGATTGATGATCAAGGAGAGCATGTTCAGATTCCTTCCATAGATGATTTTTCTCCAGAGTATCTAACCGAACTGCAGGAAGACACCATCCTTGACAGGAGAATGCGAACTTCGAAGCGAGGAAATGTGGAGTATTTGCGAGTTGGTCTTAAAGGGATGAATCCAAGCAAGGCCAAGTGGATTGAGGTTGGAAGGGTGAGGGAACTTTACCCTCATCTTCACATAGACTGAGATAGTCTTTTGGAGGTCCAAAAGCTTCCTAATGGGGAGGTGTGATAAGGGGATCAAATCTTGCTCAAATTTCAAAGTTCTTGGAATGCGAAGAAAACAATGCCATTGCGTCCGTATCGTCTTCCTGATTCCGGCAGTATATTTACTTTGTCAAATGGACTCCATATGGAGAAGATATCGCGATCTGTTCGTCAAGCCAAACAGGCAAAAAAAAATTGATGCTGACTGTACCAGTCCATACAGTCTGTACGGTCTGACGTGGCAGGACCGTACGACGGTACAAGGGTGACGTGGCAGATGTCAGTTGGTTGATAGTTGGCGAGTAAGGAGCTGACACGTGTCCGTTTATGGGCAAATGATATGAGGACACGTGGCCCAATCGGAGGGTGCCACGTGTCACTCATCGTTTGGTTATTTGGTTATATATAAAATGTTATGGGAGCCATGGGGTTCGACCCCCGGACCTCCTCCCATGTAACAACTTCACATAATTGTTCGACCAATGTGCCCACACCATATGACTTACCATGTATCCATTTTCAATGTTTATAAAGTTGTTTGATTGTATAAACGGGCGGGGGTCGGGCCGGGGCTTAGCCCCGCCCCGCGGTCCTTTGTGTTAACGCATGTGACCCTACCATAGCGCGGAGTTGTAACGGTAGGCGCGGGGTTTGATATGACCCTTGGTCATGTGTGGTGTGCCATGTGACCCCGACCTGGAGCGCGGGTATTTTTAAACTGACTTAACCACCTGTATGCCTTGTGCGCGGTCCTATGCGCCATACGCCCAGGTGCCGAGGCGGTTAGGGGCTGGCGCACCCTTAACTGTCCTATGATTTGCACCGTTGTGTAGTTGCGTACGGGGCTGGGTTTTCACGCTTTAAAATGCGTGTGAGCTAGGTTCATTCAGAAAGGGTGCATTTTGTAGATGCTGAGACAACAAGTTGAAGAGGGAGACTTCTAGGAGGCCTAACTTCTTCATTTTTCGACTGATTGAGGTGTCGAAAGAGCCCAGACAGGGGTTTTGGGACGCTGGGAAGCCATTGGAATAGTCGGTTTGTCAGTTTGAGCATTGTAAGACATGTTTTTGAGCACTTTTTGAACAATTAATAATAATGATCCATTGGAAGCTGGACCAGGAGATGTAGCCCAAGAGAGGGGTGAACTCCTTTATCAATTGTTGTGCTTATGTTTTTATGTTCATTGATTATGCTGCTATCTATGTGTAAGTTGCATAAGTAATCCTTTAATTTATGTGTTGCAAACTGATCCTTTTGCTTTAAACACATAACATTCACTTGCAATAAGTTTTCAAGTTTTTCAAGTCTTCTTCATTTTTAGATCAGCTTGATGCTTAAAATATGGAGAGTCTCTTTCAATCCTTCGACAAACTCTTTTCGCTTCCAACACATTTGGGTACTCTTACCTGGGTTGCCTCTACATTACTGGAAGAAGAAGGCACTGGAGGCCATTGGGAATGAACTAGGTCATTTTATTTGTACTGACCCAAACCTCTTAAAGAGCACAAACATAAACATGGCAAAGATCTTAGTAGAACTGGACATCCATGTTGGACTCTTGGAGGTCTTAAATGTTTTCTAGCGGAGCCGCACTGTGACTCATCGTCTAGATTACCTTGGTATTCCATTTCGTTGTTCAAACTGCCACCAAACAGGCCATCTCTGGCGAGACTATTCAGGTACTCCAGAGGAAGAAGAATATGAAGGATGTTATCTTCACAAATTTCCTAGGGAGGACTCACTGGGGGTGGACTCCTTCACACCGGACGTTGTTGGTTTTATGGGCGAAGAAGCGGAGGATACTCTCGAATCATCTGAGTAACAACATTCTCCTCCCTCACTTTCAGGTAAGCTTAAATATTATTGTCCTTCCTTGTTTTCCACTCTTTCCTCTTGGGAAAGACTCTAGTTGGATTCCTCCATTATCTCGGGTCTTGTCCCAAAACCGATTGCTATACCTGAGATGTGCCATCCTACCTTCACTATGTGCAATCTTACTCTCATCCTTCCACATGTGTTTACGGACCCCTCCTTGTTCGTTGCCCCCATTGCGTTACATACCCCCACCTCAGACGCTCTTCCTACAACTCTGCTTCTCAATCTGGGTCGGGTCCTCTCGGTTCCCCACCCCCCTCCCTTCCTACAACTTCCAATACTTTCACCGGGACGACAAATCTGCCTATCTCTCTACAGTCACATGACACTTTTTGTTTAGACCATGCCAACTTAAACCCTTCTCCATTGGTCTTGCACTCTCCGGTCCCACTTCCCATTTTTTAAGGAAAATCACCTATCACCGTTTCATTTGATACTCCTTCTTGTTCCTGTTTATCACCTCCTACTGATCCTACAAACAAAGATTTCTCATGGTCCCGTGGCATGGGTCTTGAGACATCTCCTATAAAAACCCGCACCTCTCGAAGGAAAGCCTGCTCCAATGCCACCTCTTCTTTTGTTCCTTCTATGGACTTGACTGACCTTGGGGCACTTAGAGGCATTAAAGCCCTAGCCAGGTCACGTCCATGATTATTTTGTCTCTAAACATTCGGGGGGTTGGAGGCACCCTAAAAAAGGCTTCTCTTCAACGCTTGATTGATACCTTACATCCTACTATTATTTTTCTTTAGGAAACTCTTGTGGATGCTCAACGTTCTCATGCTCGGTGGGCACTTCGGGTGGCCTACTTGTGGATTGAGACCCTGCCTTCTTTGATTTAAAGTTTTTTTTGTTGCGGAGGAATCCTATTGTCTGACAAATGTTGCGCTAACAAAAGACAGGTAAACCTCCTTAATATTTACGGTCCTCGTACTGACAAATTGGCATTATGGTCAAAGGTTTCAAACTCCAACCTTCTTGCTAAACCAAATCTCATCTTGGGCAGGGATTTCAACCTCACCTTATCTTCTGTTGAGACTTGGGGATCAACCTATTCTAGTGATGTTGCAGCTTTACATTACAGTGCCATATTCCAACATAACAATCTTATCGACCTTCTTCCGACTGAGATGGCTCCTACCTGGAGAAACGGAAGGTTTGGTTCAACGAGTATCTCTAAAAGGCTCGACCGCTTCCTTATTTCAGATTCTCTTTTGCAACAGGTTGACAGATACATAACTTGGATTGCATATCCATTCATCTCGGATCATGCACCCATTATCCTCCAGCTAGATTCCTTTTCTCACCGCTCTCCCGATCCGTTTAAATTTAATCTTATCTGGCTGGAGAATCCAGATTTTGTGCGACTGGTAAAGGAGGTTTGGGCCGATAGTTGCTTCTTGGATGAATCGGATATTCAGAGGAGACTGGCTAGAAAGTTAAAGGTTCTAATAAAAAGGGTTAAAGTCTGGACTAGATAATAATTATCATATACTTTTGATCGCCTATCACAGATTGAACAACACATACATGATCTTACTCTTGACTTATCTGCACTCTAGGGTATTGCACTCAAGGATCTACAACAACACCTTATCCTTCTTGAATCCGAGTGGAATAGTCTTCTCCTTATCGAGGAAGCTCATTGGAGACAAAAAAGTCAGGCCACCTGGATCTCTTGCGGTGACAGAAATACAAAGTATTTCCATACAAAGTATTTCCATAATTTTGCGAGCCATAGAAGAAAATCCGAGCATATTTGGGCGCTCAAATCAGATGATGATGTTCCTATCACTGGGCAAGATAACCTACTTGATGTGGCTCTCCATCACTTCAAATATGCCTACAAGGATACAGGGCTCACCAATTTCACTGATCAAGCATCTATCACTGGTATATACCCTAGAATCATTACTGACAGTGAGGCATATCTTCTTTACTCACCTTGTTCAAAAGAGGAAATCTAGAAGGTGCTCAACTTCTTTAAAAAAGACAAAAGCCTCGGCCCGAATGGTTGGACAGTTGAATTTAACCTCTTTTTCTTTGACTTGATCAGTGATGATCGTTAGGATCTTGTAGAAAAATCCAGGCGCAAAGGTATTGTCTATCGTGCTCTAAATTCCACTTTTCTTACTTTGATCCCTAAATCTAATCTTCCCGTTCCTTTCAGTGATTTCTGCCCTATAGCTCTTTGTAATCTCTATTATAAACTTATCACAAAAATCCTTGCTAAGAGAATCAAACCTTTTATGTCTCGTCTTGTCGCAGAGGAACAACTGGGTTTCATCAAAGGTCGACAAATCCTTGATGCTATTGGATCGGTCCAGGAGGTTTTACACAACATAAAACACAAAATATTACAAGCATTGGTCTTAAAACTCGATTTAAAAAAGGCTTTTGACTGTGTTAGTTGGGACTACCTCAGGATGATTCTTTTACAATATGGTTTCGGTTATCACTTCACAAGCTGGATTATGGGATGCGTGTCTAGTGCATCTATTGCGTTTTTTATCAACAGTGAAGCTACCTCTTTCTTCAAAATTGAAAGGGGCTTGAGACAGGGATGCCCTCTCTCCCTGCTCCTATTCATTTTAGCTTTGGAAGGTCTGAACATTCTCCTCAAGAAGAATCAACAAGAGGGTCTTATCACTGGCATTAAGGTTTCTAGATTGACTTTTGTGCTGCACCTTTTCTTCGTGGATGACATCGTTATTGCTACCAAATTAGACTTAAATGAATGGCTGGAAATCAAAAGGACTTTAAATCTCTTTTGTGGTGCATTGAGACTCCAGATAAACGAAGAAAAATCTACCTTCCACTTCTCTGGCCTCTTGATGGCTGATCTGGACACCTTCAAATCTTTTTTTCCTTTTGCTTATCTTGAACTCTCTATGGGTTTTTGTTACCTTGGCTATTTCCTTAGGCCGGATTGCTACAAAGCTATTGATTGGTCCTGCCTGCTGGTTAAATTTGAAAATCATATTGCACATTGATGCGGTGGCTCACACTGGGTGGGCGTTTTATCCTTTTAAAATCGGTGCTCGAAGGACTGACGGTCTACTAGATGGCTTTAGCCAAGATCCCTTCCTCCATCTTTTACATGATCAGGAGATTGATGTTCTCTTTCCTTTGGTCTGGCTATGCAAATCACCATTCGTTTCACCCCTGTAGATGGGAACTTATTGCCAATCCAAAGATTGCAGGTGGTTGGGGTCTGCGCAACATGACTATCTTCCAACAAGATTTGGCTTCCAAATCGATGTGGCGTGCTTTAACACAGGGAGGCATTTGGTAACACATCATCTTTGGAAAATACATTTTTTCGCTTTCAATTGCTCATTGGCTCAGACAACTGGTTTTTTGTATTTCTTTTGCCTCATCGATCTGGTGATCCCTTACAAGGAATCCAAAATTCATTCTCCATTTGATCTGCTAGAAACCGGGTTCGAGTCTTGAGATTCTTATTGGCAGGGATGCTCTTTTGGGGCTTGGTTCGAAGGCTTATCTCTCTCAGGATTTACTGGAACAACTTACATTGTCTGATATCCACTTCCTCTATCAAGCGAATTCTCCCACTGTCGATTTGATTTATTGCACTAAGTGGAAATCTAGCACTGGATTAGGATTATCGGGCGTTCTTGCACATGAGTGGACAATTTTTTGCACGACGCTTAACGGAGCAGGGATCCATCTTCACACTGAGGCTAACGTCTATCTTTGGAATGGTGGGGATTGTTCGGGCCTTTTAACTGTCCAGAATGTTTACCTAGCAATCTCTTCTTCCATTTGGGATCACAGGTGTATTGGATGGTGCAGGAACCTTTGGCAATGGCCTCTAGCTCTAAAACAAAATCTCTTCATCTAGCTTGCAACAAATGATAAGCTCTCAACTTGCGATTTGCTTCAGAGCCGAGGGTGGATTGGTCCAAACCTATGCTTTCTCTGCTGAAGGGATTCTAAATCAATCTTTCACCTCTTTTGGGACTGACCCATTACTAAAATGATTTGGTATAACATCCTTTCATTCCTAAATCTTAATCTGCGGTGGATGGGTTCAACTTTACAAGGCTGCCTAGAGAATTGGTCCCTACTTGACACCATCTATCCTCATCTTCCCATCATTGTTTACTGGTTTGTCTGGATCTCCCGAAACAAGGTGATATTTGAGAACTCCCCTATTTCTAAAAACTCGATTTGTTTCCTTATTTTGGGGGATTTGAATCCCGTAAGACTAAAAAAGAATCCTACCCCTAGAGCGATTCATCCTCTCCCTCAGCTGGACGGGAACATTGCTTGGTTCAACGGGGCCTCACAAAACTCGAGTTTGCATTGTGGAGCCGGTGGAAAGATACTTTTTTGTGATGGATCTTGGATCAATTGGACTTTAAATTGCGGCCTTGGAACAAACACAAAAGTCAAGCTTCTTGTAGCACGTGTCTCCCTTTATTTAGCTTCTCGTCATAGCATTTTGAATCTTCATGTGAGAGGAGATTCCAAAATTATTATCGATTGGTTAAATGGAAAAGGGATGCTACAAGTTGCGGCATTGGAATGTTGGAAGGATAGAATTAAAAAACTCATTTAGACCTTCTCCCAGATCAACTTCTCTCATTTATACAGGGAACTAAATTTGGAGGCTGATTTTATTTCCAAAAAAGCTCTTCTGGATCTTTCGGGTATCTTGTCCTATCAACTCTGGATAGGTGGACTTGAGAGCAATAATCATCACATTCCTCTCTTCTAGACTATTCTCTGATGTTCTCTTTCCTGTGCTGATCACTATTTCCCTTTTTTCTGCGATGGTCTGATTTGTTATGCAACCAGTTTTCTGCGAAATTGAATCCTTCTTCTTTTTCCGTTTGGGGTTTGCTTTTGGTCTCGTTGATGTGATTGGCACAATCACTGATCAGACACATTATTGTATCTCTCTTGGTTAACTCCAATCTAATACAAGGAGGAATTTTTCTTTTGGAAAAATGTGACAACTTATTACATAGAATATATAGTTTGTAATTAGGGTATCAATGAAAACAAAATGGAGTCTAATAATGAGAATATAAGAAGATTTCCTAAGACCTCAAAAAATTATGTTCTAGTGCTATTTGGAATCAGAGGGACCCTTGTGGGGAAATATATTACTATTTCGATTGCTCTTGCCAAACGTAATAATTATATTAGTGTTGAGTTTGCTAACCAGTTATTGATCCTTGGGTCAAATATAATTGAAACAATATGACATAAAGGATTTACAATTGAACATTTGAGATTAACCTTCGTATCACAATTCACTGTTAGATCTTTGTGGAACAATCACAGTGACATAATTATGAGTTCACCCTGAATGGAAACATTGGATACTTTCATCGTAAACATGAAGACATTTTTTTTTACATTCTCCTACAAGAAGAAGAAGAAGATAACATTGCAATATGTTACAATGAAGTTGGATTTAGTAGAACCCTCATCATAAGACCTTAAATAAATCTTAAAGACGATCCTTCAGTAAATCAATAGTAAATACAAAAGATGAAAAAATAATTTGTAAAGGTTGTTTCCAATAAAGATGAGAAAATTTCTCGCCTAAAATATCATAGCCAAAATTTACTAACACAAATCAAGAAGTCAAAGGATAACCAACAATGCATTTAGAAGTTAGAACAAAAGAATTAAGTTCTTGAGACGAAATTATAAAAAAAATACAAAGAAATCTCATGCCTAAGGAAGCTTAACCAAAGGTTGCTTGAACAAATAAAAAAGTTAAAAGATGAAAGATGAAAAGCCATAAAATCAAGATATTAAAAATGAAGTTGACAAATAAGAAAATAAGGACGAATTTTCACACCTAAGGGTTCATAACCAAAGCTTACTCATAGAAATTAGGAAGCTAAAGAATGATACAAAGTGGCTATAGAACAAGTTAGAACAATTTATTGAGAAAGAAGCATCAATTAATAAAGAAACAACGATCAAACCTATGGAACTAGAGAAGTCTCCAAGTGTAAAAATCCAATTCATGGAGAAAGGAACCGATATAAATCCAATAAATATCAAAACTCATAAATATGCAAATCCAATTGAAATAAAGATATCTCCATATGTCAAAGTACAAACAATGAAAAATCTAAGTGTACTTACTATTATAAATTCAGTGATTAACAAAGCGACGCGGGTGTATGAAGAAGATACAATACCAAAAGTGAATCAAGAAAACACTGCAAGTACAATAAGGAAAAATCATGCTACAATGATGTCTTATCGATATCCTAATCATAAGAGCATGTACCTTAACCAATCCATGTATCAATATTGTTATGAACAAAAACAATTGACCTGTATTCTAAAAAATATTAATACCAGTACAATTGGGTGTCAAAGTAGAAGTAATCTTGGAAATCACAATACAGGAAGTTCCTTCCAGGAACCCTATAAATGCACAATCACTAAGTAGAACGAATTAGGGTGGTCATACCCCCTTACAATACGATAATGCTACTTAGCACTTAGAAGACCATATCTTCTTGTATCATCAACCAGTGTAGCTACAAGGATAGAGAACCATGAGACCACATTAGAAGCCAAAACAAGAGATAAGTCTTTCCATAAATATGCTTTGAGGAAAAAACATTTCTAAAGGGGAAGGCAATGTTATGTACAATATATATATATATATATATATATATATATATATATAACATCAAATAAATAAATGTCAATTACTAGTAAATGAAAGGACACATCCTATCTAAAAGATATGGCCTAACGAAAGTACATGTCCCATTAACCTCATGACCAGTCAATGCGTATATATACTGTCACAGAGTTCATTGTAAGTCATATCATTTATCATGTCTTGTTCAAGTATATATTTTCCCTACATGGATTTCAATTGTCTATCCTTCTTATCCTTGTTCATTTCAACACATAACCTAACTTACAAAGTGTAGGTCAAATTCCAAGTGTTTCAACATCATCTTTAAGTAGATCCATCTTACCCTATCGTAGGCTTTGGATAGATCCAATGTGACCACCATGCAAGGTAGTTTCTTAGTCTTTATTGAGGAAGTCCCTCCTGAGTTACCCCCACTGCCTCATGCTTGCCAAATATAAAGCCAAATTGCTCACTAGAGATATATTATGATAACGACCTCTTGACTCTCATTACAATTACCTTTGCAATGATTTTATAAATACAATTACATAGAGAAATAGGTTTGTACAACTCAAATGAATCTGGTTATCTCATTTTGGGATTATTTCTATGAAAGTGTTGTTAAATGTAGCTAAAACGCTCATGAATGTTATAGATTTATTTGTTATTCTCATCATGTCCTCTTCAATTATTTATCTGAATCCTAGGAAGAATTCTATGGGAAAACACTTTGGTCTTGGGTTCTTGTTCTCATGTAAGTTGTGCATGACCATCTGAAGCTCTTCTAAAGCTCATCCTTTAAAATCTCATCCATCGACATCATGTTATCTTCTTCAATTGAAAAGATTGGAAAATAATTTGTCATTTTCACCACTTCAACAATAGTCACTTGGGTCTCTTTTTATGGATGTCTTGGAAATGCTCCACACCCAAATGTACAATCTCCTCAAATTTGTGTGCAATAGATCCATTCATCCTTGGCATTTGCCATACAATGTTGACATTCTTTTGTTGATTTGCATATTTGTGAAAAAAAATGGTATTATCGTCTCCATTGCTCAACCATAATGCTTTTCTTTTGAGTTTCCATACAACTTGCTTGGCTGCTAACAAACCGTCTCTCTTTTGTTCCAATAATATTACCTCATTTTTATACTCGTCATCTAGAAAGTTAGCTTATTCCCTTTAATACATCTCCTCTATTAAAGGTTCCACACTTAATAATTCCAAACAAACCGTGTCTCTTTTGTTCTAATAATCTTACCTTGTTTTTATACCCCTCATATAAAAAGCTAGCTTATTCCCTTGATATATCTCCCCTAGCAAATCTTTCACACTTAACAATTCATGTTTGTCCTTTAGCCTTTTTTGGTGATCCCATCTTGTAGATAGTTACTTGATTGTTTTTAAATTATTTCAAAGTTTAATTTTGTTGATTCCTACGAGGATGCATCATAGGGAATCCATGCCTCTTTCACCATCTTAGCATGATCCTCCTCTGAAAGCCAATTTGAGCTAAATTTAAAAGGATCGGGGGGGATTGTTCCTTGAGCTTGCAATTTTTAGAAATAAAGTGAGTGATCAAATTCACCACTGGACTCTATCCATTGTCTTATTTGGATCGAATATTGAATAAATGAGTCACTTACCAAGAACTTGTTGAGTCTTTTTGCAATTCTTCTCCTTCACCAATTCTCAGATTTCACCATGCGGGGCTCAACTCTATTGTCTCTATGTCATACAAGCTAAAGTCCTTCAACTTCCTCACAAAATACTCTAAAAGAGCATCAGGTATCGCAATAATCCCCCAAATTTCTATCCTCCCCAGTGAAAAATTCAAATCTCTGCCAATAATAATATGCTTTTGCTTATAGATGTTCCCAACAAAAATCTTATCCCAATATGCTACACAATCTACATATGGTCCATATAAATTCAAAATGGAGATCTCCTCTCTGAAATCCTGAGCATATAAGACTGTACCTAGGCCTGAATCAAAGGAGAACACATTAGTACATTTGAAACTTCTCTTTCTCCATGCCAATTTTAATGCAATAGAACAACCCATATGGTCCATGAAACAAAATCCTAGTCACCCAAAAACTTTCCCAGCTCGTTAACACATTTTTGACCATCCATCATCATTTTTTGTAATAATAAAATGTTTGGTTTTTTAATCTCTACAAGTCTATAAAGGGCATGCTTTTTTAAGGGTTAGTCCAACCCTCTCACATCCAGAGTCATGATAATCACGACACAACTTCTCCAATGGTATGGGTTGCTCTAAGGACCCCTCCGATAACATGCTATTTTTAAACCATAATTTACTTCCTAGATGTTTCTTGCTCCATCAACATAATTGATTTATGACCTCTCCTAGATATTAAGGTACGAATTAGCTAAGTCATACACAAGCCTACTTTTACCCCATTGATCCATATTTCTATTCGTAGGGGGTCTAGGTCTCAAGGAGAATATAGAAGAACCCTGTGAAAATCTATCTCTCTTATTAAAGGAGCAAGGTCTAACCAAGAGCCTTAATATATTTGAATTGAAGGAGACTACACACTATTTAATCCCCACCTTTAATTGTCCTCCTAGATCTAGTAGGAGAGAGACTTTTTAATAGGAAAACAAAGTGGGATCATAATTATACATACCCATATTTCCACTCACTTGGAATTGTGAAGACATATCCTTGTCCTTCCCACGATTATGATCTAGATTGGGCTGTGCAACAAATCCACTTTCTTTTGACATAGAGGCCAAATTTTATGTTTATTCCTCCATTTTCAAATCATGCTTAACTTCCATTTGAGAAATCTAACCTTCAATAAATTATTGACATTATTTTCCTCGACCTCCTCTACTATGGTATGCTTAGGCTTCTTTACCCACACCTTCTTATTAAGATTTAGGGTACATTCTACCATTAAATATCCATATTTGTGGCATCTTAAGCATCCAAATGGGATACCTGTATAATCCATAATCTACACGTGGTTGATGGGGCCTCATTATATGAGCATTTCCTCTACTAGCTCCTCACAAAAGGTCCATCTCTACAAGAATCATACCAAATGTCATAACCCCCTTTCTCCTCAAACTTATATTAACTTCTGTAAAGGAACCAATGGAATTCCCAATTTCCGTAAATACATTCGTTGATCAAAAATCCAATAGAAGGATTGACAACTCAACCCAAACCAACATGATATAAGATTTTTCTATTATTGCATGAAATAAAGGAGTCCACCTCTTGAGGATTAGAACATTCGAATCCCATCTCTAGCTTTGCTTAAGTAGCTTCTCCACATTCATTGAATATTGGAGAATAAAGGCCATCCACCCTTTGGCTAATATGTGAAATTGTGGGCAATATTCGATCCATGGCACCCAAGCTTGTGTCAATCACTCCTTTAGAGGTTTTACACTCATTCTTCGACCTTGAAATCTCCCAACCAAAGCCATGCAACTAGTCTTACCACCCGATTCATCCTAGCTTCATGAAATAACTCATGGACAAATTTCTTCTCAAGGATTTCACCCCTCTCCCAACTAATGACTTAACCACATGGTGTTCCCTTTCTCCACTTTCCGTATATGCATTCAAGGATCTTTGCTCAAGTGCGTTACCATTGTCAACATAAGGAATAACCAAACTAGGATGGTGATGTGACTCACCATTATCGAGGCCAGAGAATAGTAATGTCACATTTAGTTTGCTTTTGAGTCCTCCATATGTCCCTTAGACAATCTTTTCGCATTCGCCAAACCTCCACCATCGAATTTGTGCCAAGTTACTGGCATACATTCCTTACCACTCGATCTAAACTATGATTATGGAACAAAGGATATTACTTCCTCACCTGATAGATAAGCCCATCAAAGAATATCTGAGCCTTTGTTATTGGGCCCTTTGAATAATCAACAAGCTCATCACATGTCATCTTTGCAAACCCTAGTCTCTCCTGATCCCCTCATCACCGCCACATAGCTCTAGAGTCCATGTCTCAAATAGGGTTCAAACCTCAATGCCATAGGTTGTATATTTACATCTTCTCAATTGAACTCTCCTGGCCACAACAACTAACTACCCCAAGCCATACAATTAGAGACCAAATGAGATCAAGGGTGGAGGAATTTAAATAAACACACACACACACACACACACACACACATGTGTGTGTGTGTGTAAATAGATATTTATATATGCATGTATACATATAAATAGATATTTATATATGTATGTATACATATATCTGTGTATCTATATAGATATGCATATAGATATCTATATGTGTGTGTATATATAGATATATATTACATAAATATGTACACACACATATACACACATATGGTTGATACATATATATTATTGTTATCCCAAGCCGATGTCCCCTCAAAAGTTTGAAAGTGTACTTTATTTGTTAGAAATAAATTGTGTATGTATACATATTATAAAGTAGTTAAACATATTGCACGAAGAGTGATGTGCATTTTACAAAGGGGTTGGATCCAATGGTGGAAAACGAGGAGTTTTTCACCTTTGGGCAAGGTTCCATTCCCATGAGGGCCTAACCCGAAGCCATGAGAGCATCTTGAGGTAGTGGTTAAGAACATGTATTTCCTCCATTATAAAAAATATGAAATAATTCAACATTATTCTAATAAACTCTCTATACCCAAAATTAATTAATATATTGGTATAAATTTATCTTAACTTGATTCCTTAACTATTTTTATTTTATTTTTAATATATAGACATAAATTTATCTTAACTTAAATCCTTAACTATTTTTAATTTAATTCAATATTGAATAAAATTGAAAATAAGATTAGTTTTTCACAAATAGAAATTACAATTAATCATTTAAATTAATTTAATTTTGGTTTAGCGGTGTCAAAATATTAAAAACCTTAAAGGGTAAAAGATTGTATATTTTTAAAATGACGGTAAGAACAATCATGAGTCAGAGCATCCCACAATCCTTTAATAAAGAGGAAAGCCGCGCTTCATTATTTTACAAAGTGAAACGATTCTAAATATATATACACACGATCCAAAATGCTGTTTCAGTTCGGTGTTCACGAAAAAGGCAGACACCAATTTCTAGCAGCGTCAGCGTGAACCTTGATTCAACTTATAAAAACTGCACAGGTATGCTATCGTCAATGGCAGCTTGCCCACTTTTGTGTATAATCTCTATCCACAGCAATCTGTAAAGAAGATAAATTTGAGGGGTTATGCATTTTGTTAGCTGGAAATGTTTGTGCGAGTTTCAGTAACATGCTTTAAAGAAACTTGCTTGGTCTTTCATCCTATTCTATGGTGTTCTTCTCGAAATATATTTCTCACATAGCCCCTTCTCAGTCCTCAATAATCTATAGGATTCTACTCGTTTGAAGCTATCATGCATTGTCATGACGTTATCATTGAAAATTTTAATGATATGTAGTATAACCAATAATTGACTATCACAACCCATCATTTGTAGAAGGAATTGGATATAGTCTTTGATATTTGAATATAGCTACATGACCTAGTTTGTGTTCTGAGTGTCCTGTCTTGTTGTTACCAACTAGCACAGAACCATCTTAACTTGGGTTTGATATGCACCTTGAGGTTGCAGAGTGCTAGGACGCTTAATCTCGAATTCCAATATCTACTATTTATTTAGAATGCCGACGTTTAAAATTTAAATATTGGAATTAGAGATATACAACCTCAAGCTTTGCAACATCTAGGTGCATATCAGATGTGGGTTTAGATGGGTAGTGATTTTGACAGAATCAACCTCATAATCCTCTCTCACAGTAAAATGCAATTTTACATTTTTCTGGCTGTCCAGCTTGGCTGTTTCTGAAGTCCGCCCTAACATAATCAATCTTTTTGTTTCTTCCTCTGTGTAATGTAGTAATACCATCTTTATGACTATGTTTACTTTTTAATATCTTTTGATACCTACTTGTTCTCCAGGACCTCTTCTCTTGGAATCAAACTGAAAAACGAATTTAATCTGATATTTGACCGACGATGTTGGGCTTTTAAGATTTCGTTTCTGTGGTTGAACAGCTAAGTTATGAAAATTCCTAGTTCATTTCGGCTTTTGTGGGATAAAATATCTTGGAGAGAATTTCCTAGTTACTATTTAATTTTACTTTGACACAACTTAACTGGCTGGGAGAATGTACCCTTGCTAGAAGGCAATTATGTCTTGGATTATGTACATGTTTTGCTGGTACTTCAAATGAACGCTGAGGATGAACCAAGTATATACCTTTCGAATGTAATATTTTGTTTTCCTCTGAGTCTAAGTCTTGCTCTTTATCTATTATCCAGGCTGTAACTGATTGCCCTGGAGTTGCTGTCAAATTCATTTAAAAAGAAATTGGTGCTACACTTTCTCAGATGGCAGTTCGAATGGACGATCCTCAAAGTTTAGTCAGATTATTGACTGATGCATTGAGTCAAGATGAGAATATACGTAAACCTGCAGAGGCAGCTTTATCAGAATATGAAAGTAGGTCGGGTTTCTGCTCGTGCCTATTGGTAAGTCCATCTTTCCATGCTTGCAAGGACAGACACAATCTTTACTTCCAGTATAAAATACTACAAAATTATGTAAATAGCTCTGAATCCACATGAAACATATGGCAGAAATTTAATGCAGACCCTTTCGATGGATATCAGTGCTAAAGGGAGAATGAAACAACCACATGAAAACACCAAATAGCTCGGAAATGTTAAAAAGATGACAAAATTAATATTCATCTCAAAAGTAAACAAACAAATAACTTGTGTAAAAGGGTCTGATAAATGGATGTGTGATTGGCATGCGGCATGTCATTGGACAAGACTGGGTGGTTGTTAGAATTAGAGAAGTAATGCAGAACAGAAATGTCTTTTCAATTTTCAGTTAGAATAACAACTAAGTCTCATCCTCAGAACAGTAAACAAAATACAATACTGCTTTAAAAATATGAACAGAGAAACAACAATTTGATTTGAGTTTGTAAACAAATTTCTGAGTGGGTACAATCACTCAGATCTAAGCTAGCAGAGTTAGATTTAATTGAGATCCAAAGACAAGATCATAGAAGTAGATCTAGATTAATCAACAGTATCCAGATCTAATCTACAACGCTGATATAGATCTATACAGATCAAAACTCAAACCAATATCCAGATCTGATAATGAGCAACCTATAATATTTAAACAACTTTAGAAACAAGGAACAACATATCTAGATAACGGTAAACTGAAATAGGTCACTTACCTTGTAGTCTTACCTCTGTAGGAGTCCATGCCACACACAAGAGATGTAAAGCCACTTGTAATTATGCTCAGAGAAAGTTCAGGATCATAGATCTTCCATATAGGCTAGATCTCTTTCCAAGAGATGAAAAGACTTACTTGCCACCAGGAGGAGAAACCACTTAAAACACCACACAGAAATTTCTGTGATTAAACCCTTACACACACAGAAATTCCAAGGACCCAAACCCCATCAAAGAAGAGATAGCAGAGGTTAGATGAGTAACTTAGAGGGGCTGCGGCTCAAAGTTAGGGGCCAGATTTGTGGTAGAGAGGCCACGGTTCACTGCAAGGAAACCAGAACTGAGGTTAGGAGGCCACGGCTCACTGCAAGGAACCAGATATGAGGTAAAGAGGCCATGGCTCAAACAAATCAGCACTAGAAGAAGGTGACGGCAGCTTCTTGGAGGGGTCTAGACTTGCTGTAGGAGAGGACGGCAGTTACACTCCTGAGCACACAGGTATACACAGCTAACAGCCCTGGATTTGCAGCAACAAATCAGCACTTAGAAGAAGGTGACGGCAGCTAGTCACCAAAACTGAAACGCTGGCTAGTATAGGAGGGCCGAACCACCACAAGAAAGGACTTCAGCAACTGTTACAAGAGGGGTCGCAGCACACAAGAAGAGATCCGCTCACTATTGCAAGAG
>ML776673.1:1455938-1469269 GCA_009831015.1 Picea engelmannii | reverse complement strand
CACTTTCTAGGGTTTGAAAGCCTTGTCTTTACAACACTTTCTCTCACCTCATCCTTTAGTAAAATTAATCATTGATGCTAGCCGTTTTGCCAAGTTGACCTAAGGAAGGAGGAAAGAGCACGAGGCCTTGCTTAAGCAACATCGGAGTGAACCTCTTTCCCCTAGGGTTTTGATTCTAGGGCCCTGCCTTTGCAGCACTTTAGAACCCTTCCCTCCAGTCTTTAAGTCATCATCCTTTCAAAACCTCGTGCCCTCTTCTTGCTTGACTCCATATACCCTAAGGCACTGATTTCTAACCTCCAACGTTGAAGTCTTAGTGTACAAAACCATTCTCAAAACTTTAAATTTTGAAACCCTAACTAACAAACTAACCTAATTAGGGCTGACGTCATAGTTGGTTATCTCATCTTGACGCAACAAAAGTTGAATATAAGCAATTAAGTGATGATTTGAAGCATTTATTGAGCAAATTGTTGATTGGATACATTGTGGGCTTGATCATCCTAATAGATATTGATGAATTGATGCTCTTTCATAGCTAATTGACAAAACATTGACTTCATTTGTGTCTATTGCTTTACATTGCTTATTAAATGGTAGCAGATAGTTATTGAAGTACTAACCCTTTGAGTTATAGCCTGCATATATATATTGTATTGCTGTTGTCTTGTTCCGGGCAGGTGTTTTCAATTGGGCATACACTTCATTATTGGTTGTTTAGCCGGACTATCTGACTTAGGTGGTAACCTGTGAGGAGGAAACTTTAAACCTTGCTTTATACCTTAGCCTCTTCAAAACCCCAGGTTGTTGGGGACGTCTCCCCTGGGCTAACCTCCCTAAATAGAAAGAACCTCCCCATTGAGGTGACATTGGGTGGGGAAGGTTCCCGTTACGCCAATTTGATCTCTATCCTTCAGCCTTTGACCTAAACTACAAACTGTGTGATAACACATCTCATTCCCCATAGGGTCACCGGGATCCCCTCCCAAGATTGACCTAGTCACCCTTGAAGTGCGGGACCTACATCGAGGTGACATTGGGTGTAGAATTCCCAAGTTGTAGCACTTGCTTTTATGGTTGGGTCGCTCTTTGCCCAACCTACAACTTGCGCTATAACAAGTTGCAAGATTGAAAGTGTGCAAGGGAAATCGTCTTGGAGAAATTCAGAAGGGGATTGGAAAGCACCTTGTCTTCATCTTCTATATAAGCAACTGTAACAACAAGTGTGAGGGCTGGGATCTTGGTGTGCAAGGGGCCGCCTTCTGGTCTCGGAACTATGTTCCAAATCTCATTCTTCATGATGGACTGATACTCTTCCATCATGGCATGTTTCCAAACCTGTTGGCCTACTGCCTCCTCAAAACTTGAAGGCTCGGAATTAATGATGTTACTTATAAGAGCCACATAGCTGGAAAACCTCTGCGGAGGCCTACTCTCCTTGAAGGTGCCTCTGGGGGTTGCATGTCCCTCAACATCTTTCAAGGTATCTCGAAGCCATCTAGGCCTCATGTCCTCTTCACTAGGAGGATCCACTGGATCCACAATCTCCTTTGAGTCCTCATGATCTGAGGACTGCTCCTCTGTACTGGATGGAACTGTATTCTCCTCAACCTTTGGAGCCTCTTGTTCCTCGCCACCTGCTTTGATCTCATGGGACCTCGTGAAAGCCAAATCCTCCTCAAAGCTGACATCTTGACTAACCTCAACATATTGCTGTCTTGGAATGTAAATTTGGTAGGCTTTTGAAGTCTCACTGTATCCTACAAACATGCCCTTTCTTCTAGAAGGTTCCAACTTCGTTCTCTTCTCCTTAGGAACATGGATGTAGACTAGACAACCAAAGATCCTCAAATGCCCTATCTCATGTTTCACTCCTATGAATGCCTCCTCAGGAGTCTTGTCCTCCAAGATCCTATGAGGACTCCTTTTCTGAACATACACTATCATGTTGCATGCTTCTGCCCAAAGCATCATGGGTAGATCTTGGTCATGCAACATTGCCTTGGCAACCTCAACTATGGTCCGATTCTTCCTCTCTGCAACCCCATTCTGCTGTGGGTTTAAAGGCACTATCAACTCCCTCTTAATCCTTGCCTCCTTGCAGAAATCCCTGAACTCACTGGAGGTATACTCTTCCCCATTGTGATGTCCCGTTCCCAAGAGTAGGCCAACATGGAGTGACTTAGTAGTCTATTTGTTCTCGTAGACTATAGTCAGGCACAGACAGAGAACGAGAGGAGAAATAAGGGAGAATTGATGGCTAAACGATGAATTAAGCCAAAAACATAGGAAATGTCACTTAAGGCTAAGTCAATGGAGAAATAGAACGAAAAGGTGTTAAGGGGGGACTTAATTAATTAGTTACTCACCTTAGGAGGAAAAGCGCCTAGCTTAAGTGAGGTCAATGGTGAATTAGATCGGGAAGAGTATAAAGGGAGGAATTCGACTTAATTCCTCATTATGCTATGTTATGATTTGATGTTGAGAGAGTTCCCAGCGGAGGAGGAGATTCGAATTCTACTGTTTTGTGGATTTCTAGAGGAAACCACCACCATTGATCGGTTTCAGTGTTGAGAGACACACCCTAGCCCATCGAAGTTACCATCCAGGTATTTCACTGTGCGATTCAGGAGTATCCAGTTTGCAGTGTTGAACAACTCAGCTAGTGAGGGTGCAAGGTCAGAGAGAGGGTTTGTGTAGCTGCATAAGATCATAGCTCGTATTGCAGATTCCTTTCGACCCAGTTGAGATCCAGCCAGGGCGCACAGATTGAGCCACTTGCCATCGGATTCTGACGGTGGAATCCTTCTAGGCATAGTATTCAACCATTTAGGGCGCAACTCTTGAGGAAGGACAGTTGGGGTTATAGACAGAGCTTCAGATCAGATCCGAGGAAACCCCTCCGACCCAGTTCAACATTAGCCAGGGCGAACATTTTGAGACATATAGCAACTGATTCAGTTGGTGGAATCATTTGGGCGCACTCAGAGAGCCCAGGAGGTGCGCAGACCCCTAGGGGTGAGATTCAGAGCCTCAGAGGACAAATCTTCCATCCGACAGTCACCAGGATCAGTTTAGAGGCCAGGGCGCTTCTGTTGAGACAGTTCCCAGCTCATTCCGACAGTTATAGCCTTCTAGACTAGTTTTCCAGTTTGTAGCGGTTACCGTGCTTCTCCGAAACTGTCGATTTTACTGATCTATTCGTGCATGCATCAGATCTGCCTTCATCTTCTGATCACGGGTATTTTATGATATTTGCTTGTATTCCAGTGACGATCCATGAGATCCCGAGGACTATTTTCTATATTTCCAGTATATCATTGTATTCCCTGCTTAAATCTTATAATACATATTATTGGGCAGTTGTTGTTCTTTATTTCCTCATGCATCATATATATATTGTTTAAACAATAATGTATAACATACACATGCAACAATCACAAAACATCTCAAGCACATAACTAAAACGCATCAAGAAACCCCCAAAGTATCATATTTGAAGATAAAACGCATCCAAAAACCCCAAAGTATCAGATCTGTGAGACAAAACGCTAGATCAACAGTAGATATCCAGATTAGCGGGATTTGGGATATTTCAGTGGTATCAGAGCTTTAGTCCCGTCGGCTTGTGACTAAAGATGATGAGTGCAACGGAAGATCCAAATGGCCTTGAGCACGTAGGTGACGAATATGTCACTTACAACAGGCGCAAGGAAAGAAGGCCTAGGTCTGACTTTCCTCCTTTCCCTCTCAGCTCAGAGGAAGAGGAAGAGGCGCACATAGAAGCAGAGAGAAGGGTAGAGCGTGAGGCTGAGCACGAGGTAGAGAGGATGATGGGAGACAGATATGAGCGACCAAAGGGTAGTGGTAAGGCCCCCATGGAACTAGAGGCAACCTTCATGCAGGTTATCAATGATATGTTAGCTAGTCAGCGGACCATGACTCAGTCCTTGGCACAGTGGCTATAGTGGGCACCCTGAGCACACAAGCTCCACATGCAGCATATGGGAACTCAGGGACAAGCAGTAGATGCCAGTCACCTACTCACACATACACCTCTGCGAGTAGGATTCCCAGACCTTTGTTTCCCAGTTTCCAGAGGGCACCCCTGGTAGCAACACAACTGTTGATAACACAGAGGCCGCCCACTCATGCAGAGGACATTGCAGAGTATTGGAGGGAGTATGCGGCATTGGGCCGTGACTTCCATCAGGACATGACCCTAGTCGAGTATTGTGGACTTAGACTCAGGGACCGCCCCAGAGAGCCACAGAGAGGAGGACGGCAGCAACAACAGGGGCGTAACATTGATTTCATTCGGAAAGTTGGTAAACTCACAATACCTTCTTTTGACGTAACGTCCAAATGCACCGCCAGAGCTTGGGTACAATAGCTAGACACATACTACAAGCTCAACCAGATGACAGAGATAGAGGCCATCAATTTCGATACCTTACACTTGAAGGGCGAGGCACACGAGTGGTGGTATCATGGATTGGTGACATTGGGCCACAGTCGCATCACCTCCTACAGGGAATTCACAGAGAGACTCATGGACAGATTTGATAGGAGGGATCCAGAGATCCATTTCAGAGATCTAGCCCAGTTGAGACAAACTGGCACAACAAAGGCATTCATCTCATAGTTTCAGCAGGTAGCAGTGGCAGTGACAGATATATCTGAGCCCCGGCTAATCATGTTATTCACATAAGGGCTCACAGAACCCTTGAGAGGATGGGTGAAGGCATACCGGCCTCACACCTTGCAGGATGCCATCCTACGCACTAGAGATTTGGTAGACTCAGTGCCAAAAACTAAACCCTTTTTCAAACCCTTCGTACCACAGAAGGATCGAGACCGGAAGCCATTCCAGAGAGAATGGAAGGGCAAGGAGAAGCTGGATGATGAGACAAGGCGAGAGCTTATGAGGAAGAAGCTTTGCTTCAACTGCAGAGATCCTTGGGTCCCAGGCCATAGGTGCATGGGCAAGGGAGAGATTCACTATATTGAGGTGGCAACAGACGGTGTGGACAGTGAGGAGGAGGAGCAGGACAGTGGATCCACTAGCTCAGAGGAGGAGTCAGAGCAGGTGGAGGAGTAGCCTCCATGTAGACCACCGACACCGGCAGGGCCCCACCCACCTGTAGTTCCACAACCTCCTGAGTAGGCTAGCAAACATACACCAGCAAAGGGAGGAGTCATAGCGACCCTTTCTGGTGTTCCTAGGTACGACACTCTCCGGATCAGAGGGACTATTCAGGGGCAACGGGCAATCGCCCTGATAGATGGTGGGGCCACCCACAACTTCATCGACACTTCAGTGGTATTGAGACGAGCCCTTCAGACAGAGGAGTTTGAGGGATTTGATGTCGCATTAGTAGATGGCCATACAATGGAGTGTCTAGACAGAGTTCTGGACTTGGAGATCAAGTTAGGCAACTACACCGTGAGAGATACATTTTATGTGGTTGACCTATCAGACATAGATGTGGTTTTGGGAGTCTAGTGGTTGATCACCTTGGATAAAATCACCACCAACTACCAAATCTTGGAGATGGGGTTCAGAGACAGTGACGGGAAGAGGGTTGTTCTGAGGGGCATGTCGACACAGGAGCACCCAGGACAGTCTCAACCAAGAGGATGGAGAGGATCTTTAGGCATGGGGAGGCAACATTTGTTGCAGAGTGCTTGATCACTGTGCAGAACGACTCCGAGGGTTGACAATAGTATCAGACAGAGATTAGGAACTTGTTGGGACAATATCAACAAGTTTTTGGTTCGATTCCACCAGGGAGACCGCCGGACAGGGGATTTGAGCACACCATTGAGTTGGAGGAGGGGGCCAGCTGCCAAACCCATGATCACCCCACCCTATCGTCATCTAAGAGGTTCAAGGATGAGATAGAGAAAACAATCAAGGAATTGCTGGCGATGGGACACATCAGACCTAGTAGTAGTCCATTCGCCTCTTCAGTTGTCTTAGTCCTGAAGAAGGATGGTACCATGAGGATGTGCATCGATTACCGGGCCTTGAATAAGAAAACCATCAAGAACCGGTATTTTATCTCTTGCATTGACGAGTTGATGGATGAGCTGCATGGGGCAGTTTTCTTCTCGAAGATTGATCTACGCTCTGGATATCATTAGATCAACATCAGAGAGCAGGACATAGAGAAGATGACATTTCGAGTTTCTGGTTATGCCATTCGGGCTAACCAATGCACCAGCCACATTCCAATCTTGCATGAACCACATATTCAAGGGACAGTTGAGGAAATCAGTTTTGGTTTTCTTCGATGACATTTTGGTCTACGACAAGACATGGCAAGAGCATATGGGGCACTTAGAGGAGGTGTTGAGCATCATGGAGGCGCAGTCACTATACACCAAAGACTCCAAGTGTGAGTTCGGTATGACATAGTTGCTTTACTTGGGCCACATCATCAGTGCACAGGGGGTTCAGGTACATCAGGAGAAGATCAGGGCCATTTTGGATTGGCCAACACCTAGGAGTTTGACAGAGTTAAAGAGCTTCTTTGGGCTGTGCAGCTATTACCAGAGGTTTGTCCGAGGTTTTCCGCAGTTAGGAGCACCACTCATAGATTTGACCAAGAAGGGTGCCTTTCAGTGGACAGAGGAGTCACAATGGACATTTGAGAAGATGAAGGAGGCTATGAGCACATGCCCTGTTCTAGCCATTTTGGACTTCTCGCAGCCGTTCGTCTTGGAGTGTGACACATCAGGGGTGGGGATTGGAGCAGTGTTGATGCAGGGAGGCCATCCCATTGTGTTTGAGAGCAAGAAGCTCAGCGAGTCGGAGCGACTCTACTCTATTTACGACAAAGAAATGCTAGCAATCATGCATGCGTTAACCAAATTCAGACAGTATCTGGTGGGTAGCAGATTTGTAGTGAAGATTGATCACAATAGTCTCAAGTATTTCCTGGATCAGAAAGACTTCAGTGAGAGACAATAGAAGTGGGTCTCGAAGATCCAAGCCTTTGACTTTGACATTGAGTATGTCAAAGGAAAAAGGAACGTCGTGGCAGATGCCTTGTCCAGGATGCCACCAGAGTGTTCGATGATGGACATTTGCACAGATTGGAAAGCACATTCGTTGGTGGAACACTCCAAAAACAAATTTGCTTGTGAGATATCGTGTTCTTGATGACGTCATTTTCTACAAGGACCGGATCTACTTGGTTCCAGAATCTACCCTGAAGGGGAAAATTCTAAAGGTGTGTCATGATTCGCCTGCAGCAGGGCACTAGGGGTACTTCAAAACTTACAGGCAGATCAGGGAGAGATTCTCGTGGAAGGATCTCAAGGATGATGTACTGAAGCACATCTGGGAGTGCACGACTTGTCAGCAAAACAAGTCCGAGCAGACACACCCAACAGGGTTACTTCAGCCTCTACCCATTCCAGAGCAAAAATGGGAGAGCATTTCTATGGATTTCATCACAGGCCTCCCTCGAGTGCAGGGCAGGGACTGTATATTTGTGGTGGTTGACATGCTGACCAAATTTGCACATTTCTTTGCTATACCCACGGACTACAAGGCCATACAGGCAGTAGAGTTGTTTTTCAAAGAGGTATTCAGGTTGCATGGCCTACCTAGGCAGATAGTCAGTGATAGAGATGGGCACTTCATCAATGCATTTTGGCAGGAGATTTTTCGGTTGACAAGCACAGAGCTAGCCACTAGTACCAGCTAGCACTCACAGACAGATGGATAGACAGAGATTGTCAACAAATGGGTGGAGGGGTATCTGAGGAACTATGTGGGAGGACAACGACGCACATGGGTGAGGTGGTTGCACATGGGTTAGTATTGTTCCAACACGACTCACCATATGTCTATCAGGATGTCACCATTTAGAGCATTGTATGGATACTATGCGCCCACTTTTGTGGGGACTGTATTTGGGGATAGCAGGGTCCCGGGGGCCAAAGATTGGGTGGAGGAGAGATAAAGGATTCTGCGGGTAGTGAAGGAAAACTTGCAGACAACACAGAACCGACAAAAGATATATGTAGACAGGTAGAGGGTAGAGCACAGTTTCGAGGTTGGGGACTTGGTTTTTCTGCGGTTATAGCCATACCGACAGTCCTCCTTGAAGAGGAACAAAGCAGAGAAACTGAAGCCGAGATTTAATGGGCCATACAGAGTCATCAGGAGGGTCGGTGAGGTCGCATACGAGCTAGAGCTACCAGAGGGTAGCAAGATTCATAACGTCTTTCACGTTTCTTGCCTTAAAAAGACAATGGGACAACAGATTAGCACTTCAGAGAAGTTGCCACCCTTAGATGAGGAGGGCCAGTTGGAGTTAGTGCCAGAGGAGGTGCTCGAGCAGAGAGCGCAGGTTGAGGAACAGGGTCTGTTATCCCCCACTTTAGGGATAACTAAGGAGATTATGTCTCAAGGCCCGTTGCTGTCCTAATACACACGTGGGTTAACGTGGAAGAAACCTTCAATCCACTTGGTGTGTCCTTAGGGGGCAAGTCTCGAGTCAAGGTGCTGTCACCTGATCCTCAACTCCTTCGTCTAGGCCAAGTCCTAGCGAAGCCAAGGGGGGTAGTCCCTATAAAAATAAATCTAAGGCTTTTCTAAACTAAGAAAGAAAAAACACTTAATCTAGGAGTTTATTGCTTGAAATAAAATTAGATCATTTAACACTTAGCATTTATCATCATAAAGTACTTTGCTCATAAAACATTCATAAATCAAAGGATACAATATCTGCAAGATTTAAGAGCATAAAAAAAAGTTAGACAAGATGCATAAGTGTGACTACTCACATAAGATAAATAGATATGTTTTTTAACCAGTGCCTTAAAAGGAGTCGTGGGTAGTGTAGATCGAAGATTTTATTAAGGTAAATTTTGTGTTTAGTTAGTGAAGAGTGTTTGGCTCCTTTGGAGGCTAGCTCTTTGCTTGGACTTGCTGAGAGTTTACCGAAACCCAATGGTCTCACCAGTAAACTTACCAAAAGTGTTGGATGTACAACACGGGAAAACTGTCTTACTTCGCAGGTCACTTTTAGGCGTTTTCCTCCCAATGAACTAACAACTTCAAAGATTGTCCTATTAAACTAACAAGGTACAATTACTTGATAAATGCTTGAAAGAGAGATGGATTTGCAACAATTAAATTTAAGTACCCTGCTTTGTAGTTGAGAAAAAGATTTACAAGATACTTTTAGAGATTTAACCACTGTTGCAAGGAAAGAAACCTGAAGCAGAAGAATAACTAAACATGCTTGATAGATTTTAAGACTTAGTTGACATGCATGAAAAATTAGAGTGTTGTAGTGTGTTCGATGTACTTGACTTGTGTGTTTGATTAATAGATTTTAAGCAAGAATTAACCACAAGAAAGAAAACCAAACCGACAACACAAATCCCCCTAACGGGGATGAAGAAACTGGGCACAAAGGGCCCGCTTTTATTGCACTATTACAACAGAGAATCAATGTTCTCTTTAAGCTTTTAGTTTTTTTAGTAAGAAAGGGATCCTTATGATTGGATCGTTTAGAGGAATACAAGGAAGAGATAGAAAAAAGGAAAAACTTTGTTTGACGAAGTTAAAACCCCCCAGGGTGCCCCGAGAACCTTGATTTTGCCTGAAACTGGCAGAATTTCCTCTTGGACCTGTATTTGCTGCAAGAAAACAGCAAGGAAACAAAGTTAGAAAATGATGAGAAAAAGTTTTAAACAATAAAATTTTGGAAAATTTTAAGGCAAAACTGCAAATTTTTTTAGGCCTTTTGGGTAGTTTGCATGGACCTAACTTAGGCTCCTTTGAATGCTTCTTTTTGCTTTTTAAAACAACAAACATAAGGCAGCCAACTAGCTTGATAAGAGGTTTAAAACCAATCAATAACTTTGATCTAAGTTCTAGGTGAAAAGATAAAAAAATTGCTTAAAACTTGCCTAGATCTATCCTTTGAAATTTGACAAATTATAGCTTAGATCTAGAAAACAATGCATGCAGACTTTAGATGTTTAAAAATGAAATTTAGACTTATTCTAAGTAGCATACAATGAAAGAAAAAGATGGGAAAGAAGTTTATCGATTTTTCCGGAGTTTCCGCCTGAGCTTGGAACTTTTGGGCTATGGGGTTCTCTTGATGTGAAGAAGAGGGAGTTTGATCTTTGAATTTCTTGGATGATGACGGTTGAAACAACCACCGGTTGATCCTCCAAGCCCGAGAAACCTGCAACTACACACTTCAATCCTGCAACAAATTTGTTAAAGGTCTTCCCTACACATCACAACTCACACATGCATGCTAATTTAACCGAAAATAAAGCATGCAGTGTAAAAGTCTATGAAATAAAGAAGCAATAAGATAAATCAAGCTAGATTAATCTTACCCTATTATATGATAGCATACCTTCAAGGCTTTACCAATTAATCACAAAACTGAAATGTAAGACACATGTTACCTCATGAAGAAAATTGCATTTAGATCAAAGTATCCACACATTTGAGTCCACACCAAAATAGCTCCAAAGTCTTTATTATTCCAGAATGATTACAACAATATTACAAGTGCTTTCCCAAGACCGAACTCCCTAAATGAGGGAGGTCAACCCTGCTTAAATAGCATTTGAGGTGATACTTCCAAAGGAGATGCGCTAGGATTAGGGTTTAGGAATGCGTGGGTGATGAGGGAGTGGCGCACTAGTGAAGGGAGAGATACGTGGGAGTGAATAGGAGATGAGTGTAGGTGATGTGGAGTGAAGGCGAGTGATGGGAGGTGAGAGTGGGAGTGAGGGGTGAGTGATGGGGTAGTTAGGGAAGGCGTGGGCCATTAGGATATGCGCCATGCTGAATGCGCCACCTAGGAAGTGGGGTTGAGTTCCCACATTGGAATCTCCCCCTAACTCCATGTCACCTCAATCAAGTCGACCCTACCTCAGTTAAACGCGCCCAAGGCCTCCAGTCAACTGAGGACATGAAAAAACATGTTTCAATCATGTTCCCCAGTTCTCCTAAAATCTAGGAGACTAATTTAATTACCCCTTTTTCGTATTTTTCGAGTAATTTTGATTTTTTAGTGATAATAATCACTTTTTTGCCTCGAAAGATGGGAAATAGTGGTTTACATGATGTTCTGGACTGGAAAACGACTGTAAATATGACATCTGACAATGTTTGATGCCATAGTTTTACAACTTATTGACTTAGAATTAATAAATTCCATTTTTGCGGGAATTTAATTAATTCACTAAAAACTTAAACAAAACCTATCAAACCTAGCTGCAATTTCCAAATGACTTAATCAATATGTCCTAGTATGAGCTCATATACATTTAGACATGAGACATTGGATTTTCCATGCCAAAACCTGATCGCCAACACATACTCTGGCTTTGGAGCTAGTATTCTGAGTGAAAAAACTTAGAAATTATTTAATCGCTTACTAAGGCAAGCAGAAAAAATAATTGACAAGCAGAAAAAACACTCCAAAGTATGTGCTCACTCCTAGGTCTTAGGTGGCCAATAGCCTTTTACAATATCTCATACTTAGGACATTTATTACAATGGTGGAAATGCGGAAAAAATGGGTCTTTCATAAGATGGACAGATTTTTGAACTCTGCATATATGAGCACTGATTGCTCATTCTTTGGCGGCTCTTCAGGAAATCCAGCTTGTTCAAACTAGTGGATAACAGGGCCCATAGGTCCTAGACATGGAGTATCGAGAGCCAGATCGACTTGAGCATGGCCCTGGAGGGCCCATCTTTTCTTTTCTTTAGCGCCTCCACTTTGTTAGCAGCAACAACATCCATCACCTCGACCTGGTCCTGTAGCAGAGATGGATCTTGCTCCATGAGGTAATGAGTCCGGGTATCATGGTATGTGTCACTCTGATCTTCAAAACCTTTGAATATGTGCATTTAGCTCTTTTTGTTTCTAACGGGTGCTTGGATCTTATACTTATCCACTTGACCATGTCTGGGGGGATGATAGGATGCCCTAGTAAGCCTGTGCCCATAGGTTTTAAGTTGCCATTGGGGGGATTCATGAAAAGTCATCGTCCGCTCCCATCATACTTACCACTTTCCATCTTACTCCCGCTCATCCATCCCATTACACTGGTTCGGGCATTGTGTTGGCCAATTATTTAAGGGTTGCACCTTACCTTGTGGAAAGAAGGGGTTAAAGGCCCAGAAGGTAAAAGCAGCTAGCAAAAGATAAAAGCCTAAAAATAAAACCTCGAGATGCTTCGCCCAGGGATCCCCGAGAAAGTAGTAAAAGGCTTCTCAGCAAGAAACAAAGGGACCCATAAACAATAATAAAACAAGACCTAGTTAGAGGATAGGTGGTCTCATCACGAGCCAGCCTATTAGGTCCATGGGCATCTAGCGGTATGACACTACTAGCAACTGGTTACCACTCCAGGGTAGTGGCTCTTGGTGGCATAGCCAAGAGAAAGGGGGTCTCATCACGAGCCAACCTTCTCATTTCCGTGAAAATGTTTGTGGGTAATGTTATCCACCAAGTTGCACTAGGATGGACTTCCAACGAGCCGCCAAAGATTGAACACTTTCATGTTCAAAATTTAGAGTTTAGAAGTTCAGTCGGTCATTAAGACCAACTTTTTCACATTTTCCATAAAAAATTGTAATAAGAGATGTTGCATGATGAACTTGTAAAAGGTCTTAGCCACCTTCGTCTACACAAGTGTGCCCTCCTCCAAGATATGGTGCACACCTAGCTTTGGTGCACCCTCTCCTCTAGCAATAGCCTCCCATAAGTGCGCCCTTAGTTCTCCTCACTAAGGCTCCCTCTCACAAGTGCACCTCTCCTCAAGGAATCTCCAAGTGCGCGCTAGACCATAGAATGTGCCCAAGCTCTAGTGTATGCCTCCTCCTCCATGGAAGCAACTCCTCCAAGCTGATGAGCCTTCCCTCACTCAAATGGACAAACCCTCCAACAAGTGCGCCTTCCTCTCCTCCTCTTCTCCTCTTCTCACAAGTGAAGAAATGAATCTCATAAATGCACTATATCCTCCTTTAGCCTCCTTTGGCCAAGACCTAAAAGATCAATGGCCTAGATCCAATCTAGCCAAGTCTAATCAATGGGTGAGATCTAATCCAAAAATCTCACTAAGGAAACCCACTTTCCTTAGTTGCTTTATGTCTATTAATTCACCCACTTTGTGAATTAATTATCACTTTAATGATTAAGTGACATATTTCACTTTTGACTTAAATCTCCTAAGTCAAAGTGAAATTAGAATCATAAAGTAAAGTACAAGGGTAATAGTCTCCCCCTTTGTGTTTAGAGACTCATAAACACATGGGGACCACTTTC
>ML776673.1:1420305-1455888 GCA_009831015.1 Picea engelmannii | reverse complement strand
ACTCTTGGTGAGATGCCAAGTGAGGTGGGGCAGTAACAGGAAGAACCGGAACAGGTGCCTCAACTATATCCCATAGTTCGGGGTCCTCTAAGACAAAGACGATCCTCGCCTTCCAAGGCGGCCAATTGCTAGCCCCGACTAGCCTGTCCTCCCCACGCATCTGAGATACTGACATCACTGCCAAACTGAGCTCACTCTCATGTTCCAAGTGCAAAGGAATGCTGCCTCACTCCTGTCAACACAGGTGTGAAAAGAGGCAAGCAAACAATGACCTCACTCCTAGAAAAATAGGTGTGAAAAGAGGTCGTAAACTACATCCTCACTCCTGTACACGCAGGTGTGAAAAGACGCTGTCCACAAGTGTCAAAAATTAGCCCAACAAATCTGCCCACAAGCTGTCCACAAACTCTGTCAACAGGTTGTCCAAAATCTGCCTTGAACTGTTCAATTGGCACTAACTGAGAGGCACCTTCAGATCTGAATTTTACTCACTGTTTTGGACTGTAAACTTGCTGTCCAAAAACAGCCAACAGATCTGATTTAAACCTCACAAAAGTGCCCACAAAAGTGCTCAAAAATCAGCAAGTCTAAGCCACCATTGGCTCTGATACCATGTAGATTTTCTGAGGTCCTATGAGGTTGCCATCTATGGTCTGTTCTTGACCTTAGTATGGCTCTAAGTTTCAACTGTGTGGCTGTCTTTTCTTGCTGTTTTTAGGACAACAAATAGTCACCAAACTTTCTGCTCAATATTTGATGGTTAAGTGCCCTTTTGAGGTGTCCTTGCAAGTGTTTTCTTTACCCATTGTTAGCACATGGAATATTCATCAAAACACATAACACTACCTCTAGATCTTTAACTTTAAAATGCTGATCTACATTTCTAAGCATGCATAAAATTGACACATAGATTTTTGGTCAACATGACCCTGGAAACCCCCCCCCATGGGGAAAACCAGTTTGGAGCAGATATATATAGAAGGCCTCAAAGCAAAATGTACAGCACAGGAAACATATACAAGTGAACTTGGTACAATAGCAACCACTCTCGGATGCCTTGGAGTTCCTTGAAGACCTCCCCACAAGCCTTGTGAAGCAAGGCACCCCTTGCCTTGGTGAGCCTTTCTTCCTCTTGCTTGCTTTGTCTTTATCCTGATGCCTTTGTCTTTGAGCCTTTGCCTTTACCACTGAGATGCCATGATCTTGCCTTTACCCACTTGAAGTTTGAGTGACCCTTGCCTTCTCCCTTGAAGTTTGCGCCCTCTACACAAGTGCGCCCTCCTCCAAGATATGGTGCACACCTAGCTTTGGTGCGCCCTCTCCTCTAGCAATAGCCTCCCACAAGTGTGCCCTTAGTTCTCCTCACTAAGGCTCCCTCTCACAAGTGTGCAACTCCCTCACACAAGTCTCTCATGCATGAAGTGCACCTCTCCTCAAGGAATGCGCCTCTCCTCCTCCAAGTGCGCCCTAGACCATAGAATGCGCCCAAGCTCTAGTGTATGTCTCCTCCTCCATGGAAGCAACTCCTCCAAGCTGATGCGCCTTCCCTCACTCAAATGGGCAAACCCTCCAACAAGTGCGCCTTCCTCTCCTCAAGAAATGCGCCCTAGCTCTCCTCCTCTTCTCACAAGTGAAGAAATGAATCTCATAAATGAACTATACCCTCCTTTAGCCTCCTTTGGCCAAGCCCTAAAAGATCAATGGCCTAGATCTAATCTAGCCAAGTCTAATCAATGGGTGAGATCTAATCCAAAAATCTCACTACAGAAACCCACTTTTCTTAGTTGCTTTATGTCTATTAATTCACCCACTTTGTGAATTAATTGTCACTTTAATGATTAAGTGACATATTTCACTTTTGACTTAAATCTCCCAAGTCAAAGTGAAATTAGAATCATAAAGTAAAGTACAAGGGTAATAGTCTCCCCCTTTGTGTTTAGAGACTCATAAACACATGGGGACCACTTTCCAAGGTACCCAAATCTCAACATGCGGCCTGTCTTTTCTCTGCTGCAACTTCTCTCTTCCGCCTCCCTTGCCTCACACGTGTGATCTCCCTGCCAAGAACAGAAAAATTGAAGTCCAAAAACCCTAGGCCAAATTGCCTAGGTGCAGAAAATTGCTTGCTGAAATTGCCATCCTCCTAGCACAAGTGTTTACTCACTTATGCTACTTTCATAATGTCACAATCTCCTCCTCTCGTTTTATAGGAGTCTAATATGAGATTAGAAGCCCTTTGCTTACTCTAAGGAGCCCTACACTAAACTCAACATTAAATTAGAATATTTAATTCCTCTTTGTGGGTGTGAAACCCCAACACAAGCACACAAAGCCCATCAACAAGCCCATGAGGCTCTAGCTTCATTCCAAGGGCGTTTTCACCGAAATGAAAGAGTAATCTGGTGCCAACAAAAAATTCCCACTTGCTTGACACCACGGCCTCTTGTGGGAATACCACCCGAAACTACAAAAAATCAACAGTTGGGCTGCCATCTATGTTGATCATCATCATGGTCGAGATCATTGTCTCCATTGCGGGCCATGAGACACGATCTCCTCTAGTTACCCCTAGGCATGGGGGGGTAACAATTTATATTCTTAAAAAATTGAAAAAAATGAATTTATTTTGTATTCTTTTAATTCTTGCCACGGTTTGCCTATTTTTGCTGATTTTTTCACTAATTTTTTTAGTGTCCCAATTTTTGAGTCTTGGTGATTTTTTGGCCATGCCAATGTTTTGAACAATGGTTTATTCTATTCTTTTTCACTTTGGAGACCTCTTATATAAGGAAGCTTCTTACCCAACAATAATCATGTAGAATGAAGATAGTTACATTCAATGGGTATCCTTTGAACCTGACAGCTTTGTGACAAACAACAAAACAAGATGTATTCTTACAATCTTATTATTAGCCTAATCATCAATGCAACAATATGTGTTATTTCTATTTTGTGTAGTGGGTATGTTGGGGAGGGGCTACATCCTCTGCATGCAAGTGGTTAAATTTGTTTTTTGTCATATAATTTAAAACCATGACACGGTTAAATAAACTATTTGTAGAATGCTAGCCAACCTTATCTCATTAATATTGAGATGGTTCAAATCTCCCCAATCCATCTAGGGTAATAAGAAGGGTAATCAAATTGTAGGTATTTGCCAACTGTTTGTAGTTAATATATATGCAATTAATAAATTAGTTATGTTATACATGCCCTTATCTATGGTTATCATTTTCATCTTTTATGCATATTGTTTCCCAAATATGGTTGCTTCTTGTGCTGAATATGTTAGACACTGAAAAAGATGCAAGTCATATCTGTGCAATATCTTTGATTTGTTTTTTCCAACATATTATGATGTTTTGTATTTTATTGATCTGGTCTACATTTTTTTGAGTGAATGGTGATCTCACATCCCACATATTGCATAAAAGTGTCGCCAACATCAAGTAATATTTGTTAATTAGTTCGCTGCTTTGATACTTTTTAGCAGAATTATAAGCGACAAAGAGAAAACACATTTGCGCAAAAAGCTTCTACTTCTTGTAAGAGAGGAAAATCATCAGGTTCGCCTCTTTACATACCTAGTTTAGAATTTTTTATGCCAATTATTGGATGTTCCTGTTGATTTCTTTTGGAAGGTCAATATCAAGTATCCTGTTTTTATTCAAGGTTCCATGTTAGATTCTATTAACTTTCATCCTATGGACTTATGCTATATAAAAGAAAATCGAGAAATTTGTGTTATTGGCCTCACCATGGACTATCCTTCACGAAGAAGATTGTTCTCAGTACATGTAATGGCTGAAGCTGCCCAAGGGCCTTCCTAAATTATAGTATTCATTTCTAAGTAATGTATTGAAGCTAAATACAAACACTAATTGATGTCTTTGGATGATAAAAAATCAGGCATATTGGTTGAACAACAAACAATTTACAATGTTTCTACAGTAGTTTTGTTTGAAAAGATGAAATTTTATTTGGTGTTCCATAAGTTTTTCAGTTTTAGATTTAGGTTAGATCTTTAAAATCAGATCTGCAAATCATGAATTTAAGTTTCAACAATATATTTTATGCAACAAAACATAAGGAAGAGGAAATTCTTGATGTTTTTGTTTCCATGAGTCATATGATTTTTGTGTTTTCTTAATTCTAGTGGAAATGATCTGTTTGTGTCGTGCAGGTTGCAAACCAACTTGCCACTATTGTATCAAAAATTGCACGCATTGACTATCCTAAAGACTGGTACTTTCTTTGTCTAACGATGTGGCTTTAAAGTTTCATTTTACTTATGGTCCATTGAAGGCTTCTGATAATGGAGCATGCAATTTGGTTACCCAAATTGTTCAACTTTCTACATCAATGTATAAATTATTGGTATAAAGGTAATTGCAATTCTTGAGAAGTCAAGGATATCATACTGAAGGATGACATTTAGCAGAAGTTGATGCTCTGAATGGTCATTTTCATTGTATTTGTGATTGTGTTTCCAAATCTAAAATATGGATAAGCAAAAGCAATGTTTGACATTACTCATATGAAGAAATGAGAGCAATATTTAATTTATTATAACTTTCGAAATCACATCTTCAAACTGAATATCCAAAACTTATTTGGTTCCTTTACACTCAGGTAAGAATAAATGAAGCCCCATTTATTAGCTTAACTTGGAATTTCTCCATCCATCCATTTGTACACATTATGGTTAAGCAGAGTCACAGACAAGGAAGGAGTATTATTGCAATATTGAATTCCTAATGTTGTCAGTTTCTAGAAGCTGAACCTAATTGTTGATATCCTTTTTCTACTTAATGAATCCCAAAATGTCATAGATGGTGTGAATACAAACTTATTAGTTATTGAACTGCTATCTTGGTTAGCCTGTGTAGTCTATTGAGGTTCTCATCATGGTGAAGGATTTTGGTCATACTCCATGGTTTTGATGTAGGTGTTGAACCTTAGGGTTGGTGGACTCCCCTCCTCCTCCTCCTCTTTGAATCTTTTGCAGACAAGTTTAACCTTCATTCATGATACCCTAGGTTTGAATACGTTGGCTTGGATAGATTTTGGAATACAACTAACTTGACCCTCATTATATGATTCTGGTCATTAGAGGATCAGATTCGGGTGTTCCAAGACAAGATAAGGCTTTTCTTCCTTTCACACAAGATATATCTATATGTTGATATTATTAGGTTACATGTAGACGAACTCAAGAAAGCTAGATAGTAGGTTGTGGCAACTAGGAAAGAGGGCAAATGGGTTGTTATTCACAATCTCAGAGCAATGATTTATTACAAAATGAGCTATATCACTAAATGAGGAAAGCCTAGATATGGTTGAGTAACATAGCTAAGTTCAAAGGAAGATACTCCCAATAACACCATATACTATTATCAATGAATAAATGGTGCATTTATTACAATGGAGTTTACCTCCTTATATAACAATGTTCACTAAGAAAACATTTTTACCTGGACAACCTCCTGTTCATATCCTTTCACGTCCCCGCTCTTGTTACTTACTTTGGAGGCATGTTAACACCAGATTCTGCAAATCTGGGTGTTAAACCCATCACTTTTTGAGACGTCTTCTTGATTCCTGTATTCAAGATCAGGCTGTGTTCCCTCTTTAGACAAAGAACAGGATGAGCCCTTGATATACTTCCAACCACTATTCATCAACATTCTCCTATCTTCCTTGGGAGCTGAGGAGAATTGAGATAGAAAAGATTAGATCTTTATATGCTGCTCACAAAACAAAATTTTTAGAAGTTCTTAGTTTTCAACATGTATTCTATCTTCTTGATAAACTGTTTTAAGAAGGCAGTCACGGGGTCTTGAATAATCACTATTACAAACTCAGGTTCTGATTTTATGGAAGATGGCAGCTTTAGCTAGTGCAGTAAGCTGTGGGAGAATCTCCAGTACCATTAAAATAATTCAGATTATGTGATATCTCCTTGGCTGGTATGTTAATGCCTGTTTCATATCTTTCTGGTCAGAAGATGAGGTGCAACGGCTAACATGAAGGGCACATTTCCCAGACCATTCTGGGTACATGACAGCAAGGAGGGCGTTGCTTATGTGTACCAAATAGGGCTGTTTCCTTGCTATTCTGGGCAGACTTAGGAGCATTAATGGAGACTGTTATGACAGGTAGAATGGGGAACACTCCGTGAGCTATAATTGAGCCTGTTTTATGCAGAGATATGGCAGCAAACTTGTATGGAGCAGGGCACAGATTTTGAGGCCGAAAATAGTGATATGGGCACTGTTTTTAGGCCTATGTACATTCATTCATGACATCAGACTAGTGCAGATTCTTTGACAGCAGTAGGGCATTACTTTTAGCATGTGGCAGGGCACCCTATGGGAGTTACAATACCTGTTCCTAGCAGCATTAAGGTGTAGCAGGGTGGCAGTACTTTTGAGAAGATATGGCCAGCAGGATGGGTCCCACCTCAACCTCTATTATTGGACCTGTTATGGCAGAAGATGGGGCACATTATTGGTGTCTTTATTGCTGCAGGAATCTTCTTTATTTAACCAGTGCAAGTGTGCCCTGCCTGGAGTGGTTTTGTAGGGATTTACACACACTTACTGAGGGCGCCATTAACTTGAGTGGTTGTTACAGTTGGGGAGTTACACAATCCACATGCAGCATATTCTTAGCAAATGGGTGTTACACTTAGAGGAGTTACAGTCGTCTATTATTAGCAAATGAGGAGTTAGATTCTATTCTCTCATTCTATTTCAAAATATATCCAATGTACCCTCTCATACTTAATATATAAGAGATGGAGAGGCAAGTGAGAGAAGGTTTTTGTTTTCTTCGACTCTTTTCTGTTTTCTTTTCTTCCCTCTGGCTTTTATTATCAATGTGGAGAATGTGCAGAAGCACAAGAAACTGATTCTGTATGAGTTGGAAGGGCTGATCTAGGGATCTACTAGCTCGTGAACATATGTTTAGTGTTGGCGATACATGGACATCTCTTTTGGCTGTCTGAATTAATCTTTTATGTGGGGTGTTGATTGATTTGATAATATTCCAATTTGCTGATTTTTTGACTGTGAAAATCATCTTGTAACCAATCTGTCTAGCAGATTGTGTTCTTCTAACTCCACTTGCCCAGTAGACTTAGGCCCTGGAGTGGTCACCCAATTAATCAAGTCAAATTTAAAGTTTTTCTAGGAATAACCCCACTTTAGGTTAGCATGCACTAGTCTGAAGTGAGAGAAAATTAGCTTGGGTGACAGTGGGCTAGTTTTCTGTTGTTACACCTGAGATTTCCTTGGTGGTTTTGTGGCAGATCACTGCAGACAATTTTGAGTACTAACAAGACATCAGGGAAGCAGTCAGGATTATGATCACCAGCAAAGCTGCTGACAAAGAAGGCCTTTAGATAGAGTTTCTCAAGCATTGTATTGACTCTCTAGACTTTTACATTGCTGACCTGTTTAACCCGGTTGTTTGTTCTAGTTTTCCTTTCTCATGGTCACGTGATACATCATATCATCCACCCCATTTTTAAATCAGGGAATACATCGAACCCTAATCACTACAAAACCATCATCCACATGAAGTACCTGGAACTGGATGCTTTGATTTCGGCTCTACAAGACTTACTGTGCCGATCAGGTTTACACGCTTCATCAACATGCCGCCACAAAGCCTCCTTCCGAAACTCGATGCTCTTCAGGACTCCTTTGCCGCTGTTGCCGTTCTTATACACCCCTACAAACGTGGAGAAGTCTCCAACCCACTTGGTGTGTCCTTGGAGGCACAAGCCTAAGTCCAAACCCACTGTCACCTCGATATGGACTTATTCCGTCTAGGCTCACTCCTAGGGAAGCCAAGGGGGGTAGACCCTATTTAACTATGTTAAGGTTGAATTAGTGATCTAGGAGTTAATTTGGTTTTTTAAGGATGCCCAACCCAATGACAAGTGAATGCGAATGCAACTTTTCAAATGACAAGCAAATCTTTTCTTTACGATACAAAAAATAGACCAGTGCCTAAAATATACCCAAAGTTTAATTACAAAATTACAACATATATCTACAAAAAGAAATACAACATGAAAAATCTACACAATTCATTAAACAATGAGATGACTTAGCTTTAAACAACTAATCCAAGAGGAAAGAATATTTTCAACAAAATAAACAATGATACATCAACTCATATAGATATTCACAATGAAAGAGATAGCATGAAATTGAAAATGCTTTGAAAGTTAAAACACATGGAAAGTAAATTGCTTTGAAAGTAAAATAGCACAACTTGGAAAGAAACATAACTGAACTTGAAATTGCAAGTGTTGTGAATGTAGTGTGTAGGTTGATTTTAGTACATTTTAAGTCTCTCTTGAATTAGGGGGAATTAAGATGTGAGAGATGCAAGCCTAGACTATGTGACTACCCCAAGTCCCTATCCCTTCAACCAAAAGGAAATGCTGGGCGCTCAAGAAGAAGGACAAACAAGGTCCTTCCCTAGCTCCACAGGTCAGATCCAGAATGCTTGGGCGCTCAACAAGAGGGACAAGTAGTGCCGTGAAGATGTCCTTGACTTCAACCTTCTCTAATTATAATGTAAAATGAATAGTTTGATTTTCATATTTATATGTGAGATTCTCCTCAATTGCAGACCATTATGGATACATTTCTACTTATATGTGAGATTCTCCTCAATTGCAGACCATTATGGATACATTTCTACTTCATGACATTTAGATGGCTTGCCATGAATAAATGTAAGTCTCATTGTTGAACTGATCATGCATGCATGCACACAACCTTCATAATTTTTTTTTGCAAAAGGCATGACCAAAATTGTTCTAGTCAAATCTCATTTTCTAGATCTTTGGTATGCAATTTGCTTTTTATGTAATTTTCAGTGTATATATAATCTATTTTCTTAGTTCCATCAATTGAAGGCCATGTTTTCAGATATTTATTAGGAAGCATTTTGGAAAGAAGGAAATGCTTTATGGAATTTGTTATAAATAATTAACTACCTGAAAATTCTAGGTGGGTTTCAGTAAAAAAGATACTCCATTTTTAGTAGTGGTTTCATTATCTACCTGGCAGTTTCAAGTTCATTTCTGTGTTTTCTTTTGCAGGCAGGAGTTGTTTTTGAATCTTATGGAGCAGTTCTTGTCTTCTGACATTCTTACTTCTCATAGGGCTTGCATGATGTTACAACAAACTTTGAAGGAGCTATCAACTAAACGCCTAGCAATAGGTCACCGTAACTTTGAAGAGGTATACACTAGCTTCAATAAAGTATTTTGTTTTGAGAGGGAGGTTATTCATCTGAAATACTTACTTTCTTCTCCTATTTTAAAACCAATGTTATAGGTGTAATCAAAGATTGTCAAATTATGAAACTAATAAATGGCTCATCTTGGCATGATAAGTAAGAAGACCTTTTCTTGCTTATTTGACAAACTTTTCAGACATGGCGACTTAGGGATATACTTTTTGTAAGTAACATAGAATTTGAGTTATTATCTAGAAGATTCATCTACATTTTGTAAAGAGGAGAAAGTAAGAATTCCAAATTATCTTAGTCCCTCCTTTTGAAAGGGGAAATTCGTAGAATGACTAGGGAGGACATTTATCAATGGTATATAATAACCTCTTCGATCTCTCCTCCTCAACCTCTTAGCCTTAGTTTGGCCTTCTATGCAAAGCATTTTTTGCAGATTGTTGATGCTCTGGGAACTACTTCCCATACATCATTCTTCAGAATGGACTGGTATTCTTCTGTCATGGCATCCATTCATTCTTTCTTTTGAACGACTTCTTCAAAGCAAGTAGGTTCCTTCTCTACGAGATCACACATCAAGGTCATATAGATGGAGAATGGCTTAGGCTTCTTGTTTTGTCTCATGGTTCCTTCTGGGGCACCATACTTCTCTGCATCTTGAATAAGTTCTTTTGCCCAAGCTGGCTTTCCCTTGTGAGAGATCGTCATATGGGGAGGTTCTTGAGATTCTATCATATCATGATCCTCTAGAATCTCATCATCAGGGGTAACTATAACTTCCTTCACGAGTTCTTCAACTCTGGGAGCTACAGGTTCTTCTTCAAATACTTCTTCAAGCTGGCATTTCCTCACTCCACATTCTGGGAGCCTCACTCCACATTCTGGTCATTTTTACTTTTGCATCTTGAGCTCTTGAGCTTGGATGTTTTGAGGGTTTTGGGAGAACAAACCCTAGAGATCAACAAGGGAGTGAAAGATTCTCTTGTTCTTGATCCAAGCTTGGCCAAGGAGGTGAAAGATCCCTCCCTCACCATTCTACTCAGTTACAAGTCGTCCATATAGTTAAGAAGGAGAAATGTGTAGTTTTGGAGGTTTCCAGCAGGAGGGTGCATTGCTAGTTGAAGATGAGTTCGATCTGAAGAGGAGAAGGATGATTTGAGGGGAAAGTCCACTTGGGAAGGTTTGCGAGGGTTATAGCGCCCTTTCTAGCTCATTCTTGGAGGGTTTTTCCTGTCTATTGATTTATTGAGATCTTGGTACGATTTCACTTGAAGGAGGGCGCACTGTGTAGAGAGGATGTTGACTATTGGAGGTTGCAATCACTGTCAACAACAGGGGAACCTTTGCAAAGGTGTTTGCCATCTCCATATCTATTCTTCTACAATGTTTCTTTGTGGTTTGGGGCTTAGAACAATGGAGGCCGAAATATGAAGGAGCCACCTAGCTAGGAGAGTGCGCACTCAGCCAGTTTTGGGAGTTGGAGTCTTAGAAGGGGAAAAAACTGATCTTGTCCCTTTCCTCTTGTAGCTATTGGGCCTTGGGAGGCTTGTTTCTTCACTTCTTGAGCTTCTTGGGAGATATGTTCATTCCAACTTCTATATTCTATCTATGTTATTCCAGATCTGCAGATCTATTGTTATCTAAATAAAGGTCTGATCTGAAGTTGTTGCTCAATATATTGTGTTATCTCTTTGTCTCTGGTTATTATATGAGTTTTTGTATCGTCTTCATCATTTATGTAGTGTCCCCAAGGCCGAGCCCCGTTGTAAATCATGATATATGAAATGAACTGTAAACATGTTCTATAGGCTGGTGAGCCAAGTTTTGCATAAGCTGGTAGGCTTATGTGTTTGTTAGGCCAGGGAGCCTAAGTGTTGAAGGCCAGGAGCCTGCTGATGTACTTGTATGTATGCAGAATGATTAATAAAATATAAAACACCGCCAGGTGCAGACCGACCACGATGAATGAGTGAAGGGGGACTGAGCGTCCACAGAGTGGGCAAGGAACTAGGGGCTGGAAGGTGGGAAAGGGGCTGAGTGTTGAGCCTAGGGGCTTAGGCCTGGAATAATATTTTAATATTATTTCCTAAAAAGCCATGTGCATATTATTTTATCCTAAGTTCCTAGCAAAAAGGAAAGGCGTGTACAGGGAAGCATGCAGATGGAACGCATGCAGTTCCTAGGGTGACAAATGTCCACCCTGACGCATGCAAATAAAACAGAAAGGAACAGCCGTGGGGGGGATTCCCATTCCACCRGATTGTCTGAACGCGTACGGGCTCTGAGTAGTATGACTAACCCGACTCCTGTAGAGAACCTCCGTGAGACCCTGTGACTCGAATGTCTGTGTCTGATTCTGAGAAATCCCGTGCGTGTAACCCCAGCCTACGAGAAGCCTTTGTTGAATTCGGGGAAGAGTCTTTGCTTGTTCGGGAAAGCTGAGCGAGCCTATGCGAGCATTCCCTGTTCCGAAGCCGTGACTGTGAAGCCATCCTGTGATTGCCGAACCAGTTTTTGGAAAGCCTGTGTTTGTTTTCCTGTGGGATTGTTGAGACTACGCAGTACTGGACTGCGTGAGGCTTGTTGGCCTGTGAGCGAATCCCTCCAGGTGAGAGAGTGCACAGGGGAAGGAGAGAACTCCTGGAAGGAACCCTGTAGCTGCCACAGAACTCGGAGACTTCCGGTCCGGTCTGTTCCTGTAACCCAAGGTAAGGGAGACTGGCAGCCGAAGGACTGTCCAGGTGACAGAGAAGGTGCACTCTCCTGGGGTGGAACAGGCATGTGGGGAATGAGGGTCTGTGGGCAGTGAGCGTGGGAGATTCCTGGGAGAGCATTCTTCCTGRTGGTTGTGTGTGACTGAATTYCCTGTAACCTCAGCCTGAGTCTGGATTCCTTGCCCTGGGGTGGAGCTCAGTCCCAGCTCGGGGGTGACCCACTGTTGAGTTGAGGAGCAGTGCGGTCTACGGTTGGGAGGTTCGTGGAAGGCCTGCATTTGGTTGGTGGATTTCTCCACTGTCATAAGATAAGTGTTTAATTATATTTTTACCACATTTTATCATGACTGTACTGGATCTGTTATCATGTTTTCCGCTGTGTAAATGAATTACTGTTGAAAGCTATGGATTGTCTAATTATAACAGTAACTATATGTTTATTCTAAGAATTAAAATGTATCTCTTTGCTGTTACGCATGTGATTATACAATTCTGTATGTTTTATGTAAAAGTCCATGTACAGATTGGTTAGCGAGAGGTTTGAAAGCCTCGGTAGTGAAAAGTGACACTACAATTTATATGTTGTTAAACTCCATCAAACCCTTCTAGTGCAAACCTGAAAGGAAACCTGCAAAACAATGAAGAAAACCCAAACAAAAAAACAGAAAAACACCTAAGTCCCTAGCCAAACTAGCTCGGGATCATTACAGTGGTATCCGAGCGTAAAATCCTCCCAGCTTGTGGGAATTAGCACATGCATAAATTCATTGAGATATATATGGGAAGGCACAAAAGACAGACCGAGGAACCTAGAGCAAAAATGGGTGAATCAGGAGATGACAATGAGCCACAAGATCTAGTAGGTATAGCTAAAGATATGAAAAACTCCATAGACAACACTCTGTTTTCCCTTCAACGTCATTTACATGAAACACATGAGACTATGCACAGAGGACAGGATGAGTTGAAGGAGGCTTTGGAGAGAATGGTAGTTAGCCAAGAGAAGGTTGCACTTCTCCTCATGTAGATGAATCATGGTAAAGATGGTCCAAATAACAATGGGAACATGGAGGCTAGTGGATCACAAGGGGGAACTAGACATCACAGTGAGACTGATCATCGGTTACACACTAAGGGACATAGCTTATTTGAGGGAGCTCCTCCCAGGGGGCCAACCAACAACAGAGTTACACCTAGACCTTATATGCCCATTTTCCTTGAAGCCCAACAACAGGATAATTATTTTCCGGAAGTAGAAGATAACTTTGAGGAGTACGCAAGAGAGTATGCAACATTGAGCGCAGGCTTAACAGGTAGGTCACTTTGGATTAGTATTGTGGTATCAAATACAGGGGCAGACCAAGGAGCTATCACAGGGGCAGTAATGAGTTAGAGCGCAGGGCAGGGAAGATGGAGATTCCTACATTTGATGGATCAACCAGGATTACTGCACATGCTTGGGTGCATAAATTAGATGCCTATTTGCAGCTTAACCCCATGAAGGAATTGGATGCTATTAAATTTTTCACTATCTACCTAGAGGGCAAGGCTCATGACTGGTGGTACCATGGCATGAATACCTTGGGGCATAATCACATCACATCTTACCCAGAATTCACACAAAGACTTATTGACAGGTTTGATCAGGGAGATCCTAAGCTACATTTCCGAGATCTCACTCAACTTAGGCAAAAAGGATCACCAGAGGCTTTTATAGGGGTGTTTTAGAGGGTGGCCGTAATGGTACCAGATGTGTCACAAGCTAGATTGTTGATGCTCTTCTCTGAGGGTTTGATGGAACCCTTACGTGGTTGGGTTAAGGCTTTTAAGCCCCACAACCTACATGAAGCTATATGGAGGACAAGAGACTTGATGTGATCAACAACAAAAACCAAATTCACTCCAAGGCCACCATTAAACCAAGGAGTGAAGGATCAAAGTGGAATGGATAAAGGCAAAGGAAGGATGGATGAGGCTACTAGGAGAGAGTTGAGGAGAAAGCAACTTTGTTTCACATGTAAGGAACCTTGGGAACTAGGGCATAAATGCATGGGAAAGGGAAAGGTTCTCTATATTGAGGTGATTTTTGATGATGAGGAGGAAGATGAGATAGGCCATATTCAAAATATTGGGGCCAATCAACCCAGGATAGAAAATGTGCAGAGTGAAGGAGGAGAGGAAGAAGATCTTGGTCAAGCAGGGGATAAGAAGATCACTATTGCATCCATCAATGGGGTCCCTAATTACAATACCTTCAGGATGAGAAGAGTACTCCAAGGACATAGGGTTTCTATGCTTATAGATGGGGGAGCTTCACATAACTTCATTGATTCGACATTGGTGAAAAGAAGGCACATACCTATAATTGAGTTGGAGGGGTTTCGTGTGGAGGTAGTAGGAGGTAACACTATGCCATGTGGCAGGTACATTCCAAGATTGAACCTCACTTTGGGGAGGCATGACTTGGCACAAGACTTCTATGTGATGGACCTACCAGACACCAATGTTATATTGGGAGTCCAGTGACTTAGTACATTGGGACCTATCACTACCAATTACAAGACCATGGAAATGTCATTCAATGGGGAGAATGGAAAAAGGGTGACTTTAAAGGGAATGTCAGGGAATGCACTAAGAGTGGTTACAACCAAGCGCATGGAGGCCATTTTCAAGAGGGAAGACGTGGTTTATGCAGTAGAATGTCTAATATCAGTTCAGTTGAACAAGGAGGGGCATCCACAATACTCCCATTACATACAAAGAATAATGGATCCTCACAACAAAGTCTTTGAGCCTATTCCACCAGGGCAAGAACGGGATAAAGGATTTGAGCACATCATAGAGTTGGAGGAGGGCGCAAAACCAGTCATCACCACCCCATACAGACATACTAAGAAATACAAGGATGAGATTGAAAAAGCTATCAAAGAGCTATTGGACATGGGCCACATTAGGCCAAGCTCTAGCCCATTTGCATCTTCTGTGGTATTGGTGAAAAAGAAATATGGTACTATGCACATGTGCATTGATTACAAGGCCTTAAACCAAAAGACCATAAAGAAAAAATATCTTATCCCTCAGATAGATGAGTTATTGGATGAGTTGCATGGCACAATCTACTTCACCAAGATTGATTTGCGCTCTGGGTACCATAAAATCAAGATGAGGGAACAAGATGTACCCAAGACAACTTTCAGATGTCACTATGGCCACTATGAGTTCCTTGTTATGCCTTTTGGATTGACCCATGCGCCAACCACTTTTCAGTCATGCATGAATTATGTCTTCAACAAGCACTTGAGGAAATTTCTACTAGTCTTCTTTGATGACTTGCTGATCTATAGTAAAACATGGGAGGATCATCTCAAACATGTAGATAAAATCTTAAGCATCATGGAGGAACAGTTCTTGTATGCTGAGGAATCAAAAAGCGAGTTTGGGATGACTAAAGTCCTTTATTTGGGACATATTATTGGAGAAAAAGTGGTATAGGTGCACCGGGAAAAAATCCAAGCCATACTTGATTGGTCAACACCCAAAACTCTTACAAAATTGAAGGGATTCCTTGGCATTTGCAGTTATTACAGGAGGTTTGTCAAGCGGTTTTCTTAGCTTTGCGCAACATTGATAGATGTGGCCAGAAAAGGCGCATTTAAGTGGAGTCATGAGGCACAGGTAACATTTGACAAGATGAAGAAGGTAACGAGCACTTGTCCAGTCCTCTCTTTACCAAATTTCTCTTAGCTCTTCATTTTGGAGTGTGATGTATCATGGGAGGGAATTGGAGCTGTCCTTATGCAAAATAGGCATCCCATTGACTATGAGAGCCGAAAACTGAGAGGGCCCGAGCTCTTGTATACTATTTATGACAAGGAAATGTTGGCTATAATGCATGCTCTAGCTAAGTTCAAACAGTATTTGGTTGGGGCAAAATTTGTAGTCAGGACTGATCATAACACCCTCAAGTACTTCCTAGACCAAAAAGACCTCAATAAGAGACAACAAAAATGGGTGAGCAAGATCCAAGCCTATGACTTTGACATTGAATTTGTCAAAGGGAAGAACAATGTGGTTGCTGATGCTTTATCTAGGAGACCTTTAGTTTCGGCCATAACAAATATTTCAGTTTACCGGAAGGTGCACTTGTTGGTGGAATGTTCCAAAAACAGGTTTGCATGTGAATTAATGGATGGACATGTGCAAAATGACAGTTTCAGGATTATAGATGACATAATATACAAGGGCCAAATTTTCTTGGTTCTTGAATCAGTGTTCAAAGAGAAGGTGTTGCAAGCATGTCACGACTCACCTTTAGCAAGGCATTAAGGGTTCATCAAGACATACAGACAGGTAAGGGAAAGATTCGCTTGGAAGGGTATGAACGAGGATGTCATGTGCCACATTAGGGAATGTACCACTTGCCAAGAGAATAAGGATGAGCACACCCATCCAACAGGCCTACTGTAACCACTTCCTATTCCAGAGCACAAATGGGAGAGTATTTCCATGGATTTCATCACAGGATTGCCCAAAGCTTAGGGCAAGGATTGCATCTTTATGGTAATGGACTGATTAAACAAGTTTGCTCATTTTTTTGCCATTTCCAGGGATTACAGTGCATCACAGGTGGCCGAACTGTTCTTTAGAGAGATCTTCAGGTTGCATGGGTTACCCAAAACCATTGTGAGTGATAGGGATAGTAGGTTTATGAGCACCTTTTGGCAGGAACTATTCAGGTTGGTGGGTACAACATTAACTCCCAGCACTAGCTATCACCCCCAATCAGATGGCCAAATAGAGATAGTCAACAAGTGGTTGGAGGGATACCTCAGGAATTATGTATTAGGAAAACAAAAAACATGGGTTAAGTGGCTACATTTGGGTGAGTATTTCTACAACACCACTTATTGGGACTAGGAGGCGCCAAAGTAATCACTTGAAGAATAAGATTATATTATTAAAGTGACTTTGGGAAAAGAAGAATTAAGTGAAATGGTAATATGAGAAAAAGTGAAGAAAAGAAACTTAGGAGTTAATCAAACAACTTAAGTGGAAATTAGATCCAGGGGTATAAAAGAAAAAGGAGGGCGCCTCACTCCACATTCTGGTCATTTTTACTTTTGAATCTTGAGCTCTTTAGCTTGGACGTTTTGAGGGTTTTGGGAGAACAAACCCTAGAGATCAACAAGGGAGTGAAAGATTCTTCTGTTCTTAATCCAAGCTTGGCCAAGGAGGTGAAAGATCCCTCCCTCACCATTCTACTCAGTTACAGGTTGTCCAAACAGTGAAGAAGAAGGAGAAGTGCACAGTTTTGGAGGTTTCTAGTAGGAGGGCGCATTGCTAGTTGAAGATGGGTTCGATCTGAAGAGAAGGAAGATTTGAGGGAAAAGTCCACTTGGGAAGGTTTGTGAGGGTTATAGCGCCCTTTCTAGCTCATTCTTGGAGGGTTTTTCCTATCTATTGATTTTTTGATAGCTTGGTACGATTTCCCCTGAAGGAGGGCGCATTGTCTAGATAGGATCTTGACTATTGGAGGGTGAAATCACTCTCAACAGCAGGGGAAAAAGGTGTTTTCCATCTCCAGATCTATTCTTCTACAATGTTTCTTTGTGGTTTGGGGCTTAGAACAATGGAGGCCACCCAGCCAGGAGATTGTGCATTCAACCAGTTTTGGGACTTGGAGTCTTAGAAGGGAAAGAAATTGATCTTGTCCATTTCCACTTGCAGCTATTGGGCCTTGGGAGGCTTGTTTCTTCACTTCTTGAGCTTCTTGGGAGATATGTTCATTCCAACTTCTATATTCTATCTATATTATTCCAGATATGCAGTTCTATTGTATGGAGATGTTTTATTATGTAAATAAAGGTCAGATCTGAAGTTGTTGCTCAATCTATTGTGTTATCTCTTTATCTCTGGTTATTATATGAGTTGTTGTATTGTCTTCATCATTTATATGCTTTTAAACTCCATCAAACACATCTAGCGCAAACCTGGAAGGAAACCTGCAAAACAGTGAAGAAAACCCAAACAAAAAATCAGAAAAACACCTAAGTCCCTAGCCAAACCAGCTTGGGAACATTACAACTTCTGAACTCTGAATTTGAACAAGTGCCTTGTTCAATCGTTGTGGATCATTGTCAGTCCTGCTTGGTGCAACTAGGGAGGTAACTGAATATTTTCCAGGTCCTATCAAGCTGCCAACTAGGTCTGTCTTTGACCTCAAGTTGGCTCTAAGTTTCAACTGTCAATGAAGGTTTTGCTACTGTTTTAGGACAGCCAACAGTTCAGGAACTTCTTGCTGATTTGTTACGGTTACATTCACAATTTTAGGTGCTCTAGCATGTAGTTTTAGTCACCAAGAGTCATACTAAAATAAATGTAACACACCTAGAGATCTTTACAACTGAAAATAAAGCAGTTCTACACTCTAACACACATGAAATTGTACATAGGGATTTTTGGTCAACATGACCCTGGATAAAACCCTCCCGGGGAAAACCAGTTTGGAATATATGTTTATATATGAGGAGAATAGATGGTGGAATACAACAAGTACAAAATATAGATGAACCTGATACAATAGTAGCTTGATCCAAGCTGAAACACAAGTCCAAAAGAAGGAAGAGCGCCCTAGGATGGTGCGCCCCTCAGAAATGCTGCCAAGACCACTGAAATGAAGCCAGATGCCAACTGGAAGCTTTGATCTAGAAACCCCTCCATAGTACTCTGATACTGATGAGTAGCCTCCCTCTGAAATAGACCTCACTGTGATTTGACAACTCTAAGACCTCCCCACTGTTGATGTGCCCTCCTCAGTAAATGAACAGGGAACTAAGCCCTCCATGCAAGTAGGCGCCCAAGATTTCCTCTCCCTTTGCCTGAAACCTCATCCTCTTGCTCTCTCTCAAACTCTTGGAGTGAACAAATGAGTGAATGGCCTCTCCTTGGCCTCTTGCGCCCTCCTTTAGGATGCATAAGGAAACCTAAAATTTAGACCATTGAGATCATCCCATCTCAAGTCTAATCAATGGTTGAGATCACTCAAAAAGAATCTCACTCACAAACCCACTTTACTTAAGTTTCCATAGTTTTCACTTTATGTCTATTAATTCACCCACTTTGTGAATTAATTGTCGCTTTAGGCCAAAAATGACCAAATTTCACTTTTGACTTAAATCTCCTAAGTCAAAGTGAAATTAGACATAAAGTACATACTACAAGGTACAAAGTACTTCCCTCATGTGTTTAGAAGCTCACAAACACAAGGGGACCACTTTCCAAGGTACCCAAATCTCAACAGTAACAGTTACGATTACATAAAATCATCCCTGTTACTTTTACCATAAAATTATTATTATGGATCTATTTGTACATGTCCAATCAACATGAATGGCATAAATGAATCTCTTATTTAAGTCGAAGATAATGTCAATTTCTTGTAAGGATTTTAATGTGTAATTAGTGCATTTCACCTATTTGTCCTCTGTCTAGTAAAAGGGTTGAACCAAATTCTCGTAGTGAGCCTTGAATCAGGATCAATCTACTTACAGACTTGAGAGTGTTTAGTGATAATTATTGCTTTGTTTAATGGGCATGTGCTATGTAGCACCATTCTTTGTGAGTGTTGAGTTGGTATTCTAGAATCTATATATATTTGTGTTAAATGACAAGTTGCCAAAGCCTTGTCTCTTTTAAGGCAAATTATATATATTTTTCTTTTATTCTTGGCAGGTTGTTTCTACTTTTTTTGTACTGTTGCTATTTTTTTGGCTTTGTGCTGCTATAGACAATCATGCTGCTGCTGTGTATAGAGTATTATCATGTTATGTGTCATTGGGGACTGGACCTTGTTATCAGCTAAGATGATAATTTGCCTTGGTGCCTTGGTCAACCCCTGGTGACTTCTTTTATGTATTCTTTCATTGAATTATATCTCTAATCAAATTTTTAATGAATGCTTGCAGATTACTACCCAGCTTTTTGATTATACTTGGCATCAGTGGTGCAGTGATACCCAAAGTATTCTGCATGAATTTTCTTTCATGCAATCCTCTGAACAAAAAGTATTTTCATTGGAATGGAAAGAAATGCTGCAGTTAACATGTGATCGCTGGTTGCTGTGTTTGAAAGCAATGAGGCGGATGCTTATTTTTGGTGTCCCAACTGATGCTAAGTCTGTTCGAGTATGCTCCCACAATTTAATGCTAAGTCTTTCATGCAGGTTCAAGAAATTATATAGCAGTGCTATAAGAAAAACTACTTAAATAATTTTGTTTACTTCTATCCAACTTTTTTGCAGATGGTCCCACAAGTTAAGAGTGTATGTCCCTTACTTCTGCAAGCAGTCCAATCCATGCTTCAATACTGTATGTTGATTGTTCATTCCGTCTGTTGTGAACATAGTTATTAGATTTGAAGTGGCATTGATTGGTTTGAATATTTTAAGTGGTACAATTGCTTTATACATCAACAGAAGGATGCATATCTCTTCAGCTTTAAGGACTATTGCTTTCCTGCTTGAATGCAAAGCTGTATATTGTGATGGTGAGAAATAGTTTAAATGGATAAAGGAGAATAATCATAAAATCTTAAGAAGAAAAATATCTTGATTATGCCATTTATAAGAGTCCAAAAGTACTCATAACATGTCAAGTTTGGAAAATCATTTGGTGGAGTGGTTTTCTAAAATTTTCAGTGACTCTTGTTGACCATGTTATCCCCATTTTGCTGATTTTTCCTGTTTTTTGTCTTTTTTGACTTTTGTGAGCAAAATTATTTTCTTAGTGATTAAAATCACTAATTTTACTCACAAAAGTGTGTACTTAGGTAAAGTGGGTGCTCTAGGTTCAAAATTGAGTACCCCCAAAGCACATAATGCCTCCTAGTACCACTTGTTTAATACATAATCAAATTACAATTAAAATATCCCGTTTTACGGAAATTTTTTTATTAACTGAAAAACTTAAGAAAAAACCTAAGGGGGACTCAACACATTTCCATGGGATTCTAGGATAATGCTTAACATGGTTATATACATAAGACTCTAGACTTAAACACTCCCCAAGTCATATCCACTAGGACCATTACTCCAGCTTTGGAGGATATTGAGTGAAAAAACTTGGAAATTATAAATCGCTTAGAGCAACAAAATATAATTAACAAGTAAAAAAAAACACTCTAGAGTAATGTACTAGTGTCTAAGTCTTAGGTGGCTAAGCCTGTTACAAAAAAAATCACATGCTCAAGTCATTTTATTACAATTCCCCGTAGGGTATGGAAATGTGGTAAAAAGTTGAAAAAGGGCCATAATGGCCGGCTGGACTTCTTAACTCTGAATTTTGAACAAGTAGTTGTTCAATCTTTGGCGGCTCATCTGCAAGTCCATCCTAGTGCAACTTGGTGGATAACACACCATGACGGAATTTGTGGTTAGAACAAACCATGACGGCCTCAAGTACTTCCTTTCACAAAAGGACCTTAATGAAAGGCAACAAAAATGGGTAAGCAAGATCCAAGCATATAACTTTGATATAGAATATGTCAAAGGAAAAAACAATGTTGTAGCAGATGCCTTGTCCAGAAGATCCTCAACATACTCCATGTCAGAGATATCAGTTGATTGGAATTCTCATCTATTGGTGGAATACTCTAAAAACAAATTAGCATGTGAGTTGATGGATGGACAACTACAGGATGACAGGTACAAGATTATTGATGACATCATTTATTACAAGGGGAGGATTTATGTAGTTCCAGAGTCCTTATTCAAAAAAAGGGTACTTCAAGCATTTCATGACTCATCATTAGCAGGGCATCAGGGATTTCTTAAAGCTTATAGGCAGATAAGGGAAAGGTTCACTTGGAAGGGCCTTAAAGGGGATGTCATGCGCCATATCAAGGAGTGTACCACTTGCCAACAGAACAAAGATGAGCACACTCACCCTGCAGGTTTATTACAACCTCTCCCTATTTTAGAGCACAAGTAGGAGAGTGTGTCTATGGATTTCATTACAGGTCTCCCCAACGCACAGGGGAAGGATTGCATATTTTTGGTGGTTGATCACTTGCTCACTTTTTTTCCATCTCCATGGACTTCAGCGCATCCTAGGTGGAAGATTTGTTTTTCAGGGAAGTCTTCAGGTTGCATGGGATACCCAAGATGTTTGTGAGTGACAGGGACAACAGATTTATGAGCATCTTTTGGCAGGAATTGTTTAGGCTAGTGGGTATTGAGTTAACTCCCATCCACAAACAGATGGGTAATCTGAGATTGTGAACAAGAGGGTGGAAGACTATCTCTGCAATTATGTATCTGGGCAACAAAAATAGTGGGCCAAGTGGCTTTATCTGGGGGAATACTGCTACAACACCACTCACCACATATCTATTGGTAATTTGGTATGTCTCCCTTTAAAGCTTTATACAATTGTATCCATTCTTTCAAAAACTCTCAAATTTGAAACCCTAACTAACCCTAACGTCTACTAACCTAGCAATTGATGATGACGTCATGCCTTTATTAAGCTCTTAGTTGATAGAAAATACTGTGGCTTGGTCATCCAGTGATAGACATTGATATATTGATGATTTTCATTGGCTAAAATTGCAAAACGTTGACCTCCTTGTCTATCATACTAACCCTAGGAAAAATTGACGTCATCTCTAGCATGGTGACGCAACAACTTTAGTATGTGAGCAATTAACGACATTTAATGCATTGATTTAATTCAAGGAGTGATTATTTTCATTAGATGCTATATTGTCTAGTGTTTATTGACAAGTAATCTTATATGCCATTGTCATTATTGCAAACATTGACTTCGTCAATATTTACTGCTGATTATGCTCATGTACCTTAAATATTGATAGTCATTGATTAATGAAGTATTAACCACTGTTGCATGTACTAGTATCATTATTGTTTTGTCTCGCAAGCAAATATCTCTTCTGTGGTTCTTCTTCATTTGACTATCTTCTTGGTGGTAATCTGTGAAGGGGAAACTAGCCTTAATCCTTTGAGCCTTTTCCTTTCAAAACCCCAGATTGCTAGGGACGTCTCCCTTGGGCTTAGCCACCCTAAATAGAAAGAGCCCCCCATCGAGGTGACAGTGGGTGGGAGGGCTCCTGTTACGCCAGTTTGACCCTTACCCTTTAGCTGCTTGACTTAAACTACAAACTGAGCGATAACATGAGCCACTACAAGCAAGCAAAAGAAGGAGAAAAATGGCTGAAAACACTAGGAAATTGAAGGAGCAAGGTTGAGAAATAGCTACCAATCCCTTGGGGGGTCTTTGAGTGTTGTATGGATGCCTTTGGGTAGCCAAAACCCCTCTCAACCAGATCTGAACCTGCAAAAACCAGCAAGGTATCCTTGCTGGAAATGACACACAACCAATCTACAAATGAAGAAAAACTTTTGCCTTTTTAGGGCAAAATTTTTTCTTAAGAAAAATTTGAAATTTTTGATATAAAATGACCTATCTTACTAGATTATGCTAGCTGAAATATATGAAAGTGAACAACAATATAAGAGAAGAGTAAGGGTAAGAAATAGATGGAGTTTGAGTGTGTCTCAAGGGAGCCTTCTTGCTTGAGGTTGTCTCAATGAAACCCTTGAAGCTAAACTTAAAAAAACCTTGAACAATGATGGCATACAATAGACAATATGTGCATATACTAATAAGATGACATTTCAATCCTATCTAGCATATCAAGATACATAGATCTACAAGCATGTGCATTACTAGATCTACCCAAATAACATTTTACTTTAGAATCCAAGGATGCAACCACCAAGCAAAATATAGAACAAGTTTACCTCATAAGTATGGCAAGAAGAAGCATGTGCATAACTCTTCCAATAATCCTCCAAAGTTTCTTTATTACTCAAGAAAAAGGATCTTGGAGAAAACTACCTCCAAAACCCTAAAGAGCTAGAAGATGGAAATGTGGAAGAAAGAGAGAGAGAGAGTGGAAAATCAAGTAGCATAACCTTAGCTCAAGATATGGTGAGTTGGGAGTGAGGAGAGGGATCTATTTATACTTGGAGAGGCCAACCTACCTCTCTTGGATCAATGCCAAGTGTCCACCACCAAGCAATAGAGTAGATCCCTAGGCTAGGGTGCACCATCTAGGGTTTAGATCTTAGATCTAGGGTGTAGAATGGTGTGGGAGTGTTGGGATCACACAAAAGTCAAGTGGGAAGGCTATGGGATTCGTGCCAAGGGAGAGGAAGAGGCCCCAACGATTAAAAACGATTTTTCTTGGAGAACCACAAGAGGGGGGCGTAACTCTCCTTGGAGGGCGCAACAAAAGGGGGAAATGCAAGGAATGGAGGGGGTTTAATGAGAAAATGGGAGTGGGATCACCCTAGTATGTGATGTGGGGGTTAAAGGGAGTCATAACTCATGAGAGGGGGGCCCATTTAAGTCACAACGTCTACCACCAAGGAAAAACGTCAATCCCCGTAGGGGGGCGTAACTTTTTGGTGAGGAGAAGGTGTAAAGGGTTAAAATAGGTTGGAAAAGGTTGGGACGGTTATGTTATGCTTAGGGGGTCTCTCTCTAACCTTTATTCCATCATTTTACATCCTCCTAACTCATTATTACAATATTACAATTTTGCCATGTTTGGACTTTAGCAATTAAAATTGCTGTTTTAGACTAACTGACACTCCGGGTGGACAAACCCATAACAAAAGTTATTCAACTGAGCTGAAACTTGGTCCATGGATGTAGGGGGTGCTATTCCATTTCTTTTGAGCACAAATACCCCTATCAAAAGTCCAAGGACCTAGTTTTTACAATTATTGCTCAAAAATAAATAATTAAATAAATAATTAAACCTCCAAACTTAAGGAAATTTAATTAAAAATTAATTAATTAAAAAAAACTATACTAGACTCGACGAAATTCCACGAAACTTTCTAAGATGTCTTGCATGGTTATTTACAATGTTTCCCTATAATAGTTATCAAAAGATAAACCCATTGGAATGCCGTTCACCACTTTGGAGGAATTATTGCAAGTGTGAGGGAAAAACTCAAGGGAAATCAATAAGGCTGAAAAACCCAATTGATAACTTGAGGATAAAAAACCCTCGGTGAAAGGAACTCTCCCAGTGAACCGATCCCAAGGTAACTGACCTAGACATGATTCATACAGACCTAATACATTATTAACCCACGCAGGGGTGTGGAAATTCCAGATACAAAAAGAAGTTCGGGGCCAAACATGCCCTGTAGAACCAAAGTCTTCGACAAATTTGCATCTGATGATGCATCTCTTCATGGCACATGGAGTTGACCACCTGTGTTGGAGAGGCGGTCAACACTAGCATTTTCCCTTTTCTTCGTATTCTGGAAATTACATTTTAATCTCTGCTTTGAATATTTTTAATTTTCTGCATCATATTTATTTCAGAAATTTTAATTTCCAGCAATACATATTAGGCTAGGATGATCATTTAAGACCTCAAACTAGACTAATTTACATTTTATGCATGCTGAAAATTTGATTTTAAATATCTGTTTGTGTATTTTGTGCAATTTCAACACTTTATTTACTTCTGAATTTCATTTCCAGCATAGCATTTTTGCCTAGGAACCTTGCTTTGTACCTTAAACTAGGCAAAACTTGATTTTAAATATTCTGGAATTTGATTCTATTTTCTGTTTTAAGCTTGTTGTAATTTCCAGCAATTAGTTTACTGCAGAAAATTTTAATTTCTAGATTTCTTTTGAGTCTAAGTGCACCATTTCCAAATCTAAAATAGACTCATCCACTTCATATTTGCATTCTGGAAATTTACTTTTAATATCTGCTTTAAATCTTATGCATTTTCTGCAAGTAGATTACTACAAAAAATTGAATTTTCAGATTGCATTTGAACATTTGCACTCTCATTTCATATTTCAAACTTGCTCAAATGTTTCAACTTGCACCTCTATAAATCTAAACATTCCAATCTACATTGACATCAAATAAATCAGATTTACACCAAGTCTAGACACTCTCAATTACACTCACCTAAACTAGACTCACCACTAGTTTGTAAACTTGAACTTCAGCTCAAATGCACAACAGATTTCAAACCAGATTTAATTTGAGTCCTTGAACACTTCATTCACGCCATAAACCTTGGACTTAAACTTACCTTAGTGAAGCCGCCCTTGTACTAGAGAAGAGCTAGCCTAAAGTGAGTGGTAACACTGGGCAGCCTTCTTGAGTTCAACTTGAGCTTGCACCTTGGTGGTTGGGACTTTTCCACCTTAGGTGCTAGTTTTTGTTGTAACACTCTTGATTGGGAGCAATTTTTGGGAGTGCGCTCTTTACCTAGGAGGACATTCTCTCAATTGATTCCAACTAGGAGTGCACTCCCAAGAGCACTTGCCATACAAAAAAATATGCCTAATGTTATTTTTTTGTTTAGTTTTTCCAAATGGGCCATATATGAAGGCCCCATCCAGATCCACACCCTATGGAAGACAGTTTAGAGCTTATCCCTAATGCCACATCCTTTCTCATTCCATTTGTCATTGATTCATTTCACTCATCACTGATTAGAGTTTTGAGAATTGCTTGCAGCAAGAGGAATCGCCAATAGATATTAGAATTAATTTTCTTCTTTCATTTGTTTACTTGTATAAATGTGTTTCTGCTTTCTAATATCAGGTTTATAACTTTGTAACTTCTATGTGGTTGATGTTATCTATAGTTCATTGTCGTTTCCCATTCTATCTCAAGCTATCTGATTTTTAACTTGGACTAAAATCGTTAGAAAGTCATGAAACTTGGACTAAATGGTTGATGCTCTAATATATATGCATTATGATAGTCAAAGGGGTTAGCTCACTTGGTCGTTGTTAATGTTGCTGGGCATTTGGTTAGTTCTGTGCTAGAAAGTGCTTGGTTTGAATCTATTTGGGTGAGGCACACTAGTCTACACTAATGGGTTTACTAGGGATGCCATTCATGAATGTGGGAAAGCATCCCTTGGGTTTCCCCATGAAGTTTTACTTGAAAAAAAAGAAATATGCATTATAATTTATAATATATAAAAATATATACTATTTACAAAATGATCCAGGACACTTTGCTCCCAAGTTTTTTTGGGAAATGGCACTCCTGGCATCCCCGCTCCCTCTTCTGCTCCTGCTCCCATTTTGTGCTTCGCTCCATGGTCTGGCAACACTGCTCTGTTGTGCAATTTTATTTTTGCATGATATAAATAAATTGATTGAGAGCTGGTTATTTGCAAACCATGTGATGTGCTACATGTCTCATATATTGGCATCCAGTCTATTGAGTCTGATCAGGACTGACTGTGAAGAGCCCTAGGGAACAGACAACGAAAGAAATGTTTCCAGTATAAGCAGTTTGGTAGTGGCAGAATCAAGTTGTAAAGGCACACTTTGAGAAAGGAATTATTATACCATTCTCTTTGCACTGTCTTCAGTTGTGCATTTTTTTTATGTGACTAATGATTGTATTGGCCTAAAAAAAGGAGGAAGTAAAACCAGCTCTGTATTATCGGTCGATATCTAGAACCATGTAAGTGGATTGCATACATCTTGACCAAGAGTTAATATGTTACTTCAGTATAACCACATGGAGTGCACAGACAAGCTTCAAGTCTGCTGTGATGTATCAACAATCTGGTTTTGGAGTAGTAGCTAGCATGTTAAGATATAGCATTGTCATTTGTGATGCTATCATGTAAAAATAGACTAATGACACAACACACATCCTTGTTACTTTGAGATTTTGATTCTCTTAAAACACATGAATAATGCTGTTACTTGGTAAATGTTTTACTTGAGTTAAAGATGAAAAAGTTTATCATAAATTGTTTGTATCAGTCTACAGATGAATACAAGAGGAAAAATTAATTTAGGTTATTGTCAGTATGGCATTCAATGAGGTATTTTATATGTAGGATTTTACTGCCTGGTCATATGTCCTTGTTCTTCTTTGGTACTGTGATGCAGGCTCTGTTTTTGAACACGTCCATGATGAACTTTGTGGATTTGCTGAGAAGGCATGCTTGAAGTTAATGAAGGTTTTAGTTTCTATTCAGATTACACATCCATTCTCATTCAGCGATCAAACTATTCTCACCCCTATTTTGGAGTTCTGCTACAGGACAATCACGGATCCAGATGCATATGTTTGTTCTTTTGATCGCTTCTTGATTCACTGTATGATCTTTGTCAAGACTGTGCTTCAATGTACAGAGTACAGATTAAGCAACCATGAACATCTAGTTGGTGCTATTGCAAGAATGGAAGAATTGAAGATCAGCTTTAGCCAACAAGCACAAACCATTCTGGAAAACTTTATGAACAGTGAACGGATAGTGTTGCTTTGTAAATCACTTATTCAGAGGTATGGTTAAATAATAACCTACTTTTTCAATCGATTATTTTCTGATTACCTATTGTCAACTGTTAATACACTGCATTAGACGGTGATGCTGTGACTCTTTAATGTTCACATGAAGGAATTTTAGGACACAATATTTGGCTTATTTTGATGCCGTTTCTTAATCCATTTTAAAATATTTTCCAGGAGAGAGAACATCCGATGCATCCATTTGTCTAAGTGTTTATAGTATATATGTTTATAAATGTATATAGAAGTTTGTATGTGTGTTAGCATACACATACATGTCTATGCAACATACATATGATTCTCCTGCAGGCATGTTTCTACTTCCTTCTTAGTATTCCAAAAGTAATTTTTTAAACAGAATTTTACTTTTCTTTTTAATAAAAACAAATTTATTGAGATTACCGAGTTTCAAGCTGCCCCAGCTATACCCATAGGCAGTAGAGACTGATAAACTCATACAATAGTCAAGGAAATCTTTAAAAATATTTTATCCGTGCTCTTTACTGGATTTCTTCTTTGGTTCTGACTTAGGGATTTTAGAGCCTGATGCCGAAATCTTGATATGAGGAATTTCTTGCTTTGCCAACGCATCTAAAGTTGGATTGTATTCAATAGGATTCTTTTCCACAATTGCAGAATTTTGCAGCTTAGTGCCATTAGGGAATTCTTCTTTGATAGAAGTTGGCCTTGGCTCTACTAAGTTTGGTTTTTCCTTTTCCAGTTACCTCAGTGACAGTCCATACTTCTTCATTTTCTTTCAACTTATTGTTTGAAATCCATCCAAGCTTTCCTTTGTGGTGGTTGGATGATGCTCTTCTGCCTGAATGTATATCATTTTTGGATCAGCTTCCTTCAGATGGCCTGCCCTTAGACAGAGTCTACACCTGAATGCCTTATTCTCGTAATCCAGTGGCTGGGTTGATTTGAAGTCTTCACAAGCCAAGATGATCTTGTCTGGAAGACCTTTTCTCAAGTGTGTAGAGATTTCGAGAATTAGGCAATTAATATAACTTCCAAAATTTCACCTCAACCATGAGTTTCTTGGATCTATTCTCTGCGAGCTTTCAGCCTTAGGGCTTGTTGCTGCCTGTGCTGCCCAAACTAGCAGTCCCACAAGGCTTTAGACTGCTATGGGAGCAACAACAAGGGATAGGTGCCCAATGTCACCACAACACCTATCCTCTCCATGTTCAAGCCCAACTCCCACCCACGAAAGGCTTTGGGAGGCTTCCCTATAACACAACACAATCACCTTACCCAACCGATTAGTAGATCAGTGCCTTAAATAGTGGGCTATGGTGAAAGGGGTAGGAGTTGATTATTTTAATGCTTGCTGAAATAAGAGCTACTGCAGAAAATAGAATGACTAACATCAAGTTGATCTTCCCCTTTACCCTCCAAATACTGATAAAATGAAGTTGGAGAGATAGGGGGGATGATCTTACCACTTTACGGATGACTTGCAATGTAAATACCATGATTAAAGTGGCTGTAAATGGATGATTTCCTCGTTATCCTGTTACTTCTGACCTGCAAAACGAAATAAAATGCAGAAAACAACAAGGAAAATGGTTTTTGAGGCCTCCCACAAGTGCAAAAATGCACTAGATCACTAGATCTGTGGGGAAGAAGGCTAGGATAGCAAGATGTAAGTGTTTATTAAGCCCAAGGACCTTCATATCTGCAGTACATTTATTGCTTTTGCAGATTTGGGGTTCAAATCCCCCCACGGTCAAAACCCAAAATTTGCTACAATCAAAGATTTAAACTGTTGGGTTGTAGTTATGTTCTATGATGACTAGAAATAAAGATATACTAAGCAAATCAGATCTGGAATTCAAAAGAAAAGGGTTTAGGAAAGTAAAACTTACGAAATATACCCTTTAATTGTGCTAACCAAGTGTAGATCTGAATGTTTTATTGGCTGTTATAGTGCAGATCTGCACATTTTTTCTCACACAAACCCTTGTAAAAGATGTTAAATAAAACAAATAACTATCTTGGGGTAGGGAGAAATCCCACAAGGTAAAAACCCCAAAATCTACTAGCTTAATCAAGATAAAATTGAAATACAAAGCTAGGGTATAATTTTTTTGTATTTTTGTAATAAAAGATGATTGAAAATATTTTTAATTAAAATGGTTGAAGAAATTGAGAGATTTTCTTACCTTATGATGTCTCTAGTTTGTGCGATTATGACCCCGTGAGCTTAAGATTGGCTAGATAGATCTCTAGGCAATTGGGTTTGGACTCTCAAGTGGACGCACTATCGTCCCCAATGCTAGAGATTTTATCGATAGATGGGTTCTTCGTTGGATCTTGCTAGGAAAGCTCCTCTACAGGATGGTTTCCAACATACCAATCAACTTGGGTCGAAGAGATAATAGACCACTAGGTTGAAGCTACTCCCAAAGGAGTTGGTCTAACAACTTGGCTGTATTACCCTTGGATCCCACAAAGAGAGTAAGGAGACAAAGACCTATCTTCCTCTCTTCCATGTGACTATGTAGCCCCTCAATGGATTGATTGAATATCTTCCGCAAGTTTCCTAAATAACCCTTGCCAAAAACACACTTACAAATATCCGAGACCAAGAAAAACAAGCATTACAACATATAATCCACAGTGACACAAGATAATTTAGTTTTGTAAAATGGCATTATGATCTCACAAAGTTTCAACAACCACAAATGAGAGGAGTAGCTAGCCTTATATAGCAAAATTTGTAACCACTAGTTTCTAACTCCCTCATTAAAAATAATTTTAATTTGACTTGTCATCCACAAGAGGTTGGAGACTAAGTCACTTGATCAAAAATGTTTTTATCATGACAATTATTTTTAATTACCCATAAAGGGTTTACACTTGACCAAGATACAATGGTTGGGCTAGAAGAGGCGTTCAATCTGGATAAAAAAGGTATGAAACAACTATATTTCTTTTAGAATAGTGCCAACGTTCCAATTCTTTGAACAATACACTACCACTTTGATCCAACGTTCACATGGGCTTTGAGAAGTGTGCAAATTGTTTTTTATTGCTCATGACCAGGTCCAACGTTTCCTTGACTACCATGGGTAGCTTGAACAGATTAACTGCTAAATTGATTAAGGGAGTGATTTGATCACTTTGCCATCGATTCACTCAACGACTCATCCCTTTGACGCCACGTTAATTGGCTCTGTCTTGACAATGGTCCCACAACTACTTTTGTCATGATTTTGTTGAGGATGGCTCGCTTTAAATATCCAACGACCAATAGAATCAACGGTTGTATGAAGATGGCGGCTCCTTTGCTATACAACGAATCTTAATTGGTGGCTCAATTATAATGGCTGGCGACTTGTTTGGATGATCCACAACTTCCATGGAGTGCCCACGACTCCCTTTATATGGTCAATGGGTCTAATAAAATGTTAATAAAAACAAAGGGTTCACTTTATGTCTTTAACCCGTTTACAAGGATCGATTGGAGTCATTACTTATATCTTTTGGAAATAATTAAATAAAGGAGATTGTTTGCCTGTATATCTTTCTTTGGTGCGCCTCCCTCGTGTGGGTTTCTCCAAACTTTATTTACCAAGCATCCCCTTTAATAAATTTCACTTAAAGTGAATGATTCGTACCATGGGAGAAACTTGGTAATAGACAAGTATGATGTCACCTTTATAATCTTTTGTCCCTTTTATTAATATAACCCTTTGGTCATGAATCAAATGGGGCTTTATAAAGTGAATTTCACCTTTTTCATCCTAAACTTAGGATAAAGGAAGCCTTTAATAAAATAAAGTCACTTCCCATTTTAAAATCATTTAAATATAACTTTTAATAATTCTTTTTAATTGCCACTTTAACCTGGTTTGCCAAATCCATGGACAAACCCTCAAACTGAAAAATTACAAGACATGGGTTTTGTCCGAAATGGGATTTGCTTCAACTTTGCCATTGGCTTGATCCTTGCATGCCATGGAGGGCCACCCTTTTGTCACGTTTCCTTCATAAATGTGCTTGCGGGAACCTTCAGCAATCGATTTCTGCTCACAACCCGATCTTTTTCCAAAAATTCAACGTGGCATGTCAAGTAAGCATAAAGACGGCCAATCTGAGCCACTGTTGTATTTTCGGCCTCGGGATCCCGTGCATTGTCTCGAAAAACATGCAATGATGAAAAATTTGTGAGATTTCCATGTTGGGAATAAGAATGATAATGCACCATGGCCAATGGATGCCTACATACTCAATAGAAAAATAACCATGTGGGAAGACATAGGTGTGCATGACATGGACCGGACTGGGCCCCACAAACTTCAATCACCCCTATATAAGATCTGTGGCTCCACTCAATCACATGTTCCAAATTCCAATAGATCCGTACCACAACCTCCAATCCTATCCAGGACGAGAGATGGTGAGACAAGGATATAAGGGGACTTATCATGATCGGACCAAGTCTAGGAGTCCACTACATAATCATCCACTATGGTTTACATGGCTTTAAATTGTATCCTTGGACTTACAATGGCATAGCCAAAATGAAAACTCTAAGGTACCTCTTGGAGAGATAACACCGCCTAATACACACCTTGGGTCACGTGGAAAAAATCTTCAATCCACTAGGTGTGTCCTTGGGGGCAAGTATCGAGTTGAGATACTATCACTGAACACACAACCCCTCCGTCTAGGCCAACTTCTAGCGGAGCCATGGGGGGTGGTCCCTAAGAAAATAAACTAAGGCTAAGTAATCTATAGCACAAAATAAATCTAGGAGTTTAATGAAAGCAAGAGCAATACAAGTAAATGGACTGTAGCAACATATAATTCATCAATCGTGAAATGGCATATTCATTGATAGCATAAGAAAAACAAGATACATTTAGCCATGAGATACTTCAAGATAAATAGAAATAATTAAATTGCAAATACTTGAAGTAAATACTGAAAAGTAAAGATTGAACGTATTATAGACTAGTGCCAATAGTAAGACAAATGCTGCTGAAACAAAAGATATGTTGGAGTGCTCTTGACAGTTTTATTATTAAGGTGAGTTGCTTAAGTCAATGAGTTTATTCGTGCAAACACCTGTGCATGTAGTTGCAAGAAAGGAAATCTAAGCTAAATATTTGGCCATTTAGAAATTATCCCTCAATTGGGTGAAAGAACAATGTCGGAGGTCCAACGAGGAGAGAACACATCTCATTAATGAGTATCCCCCTGACTTCACACACAAGTTCAATGTAGGATCCCAAGTGACAATAATGGCTATTGGATTTACCTATTAAACTAACCATTCAGTATCCCTTTTCTGATTGCAACCAGAGTTCAGGCAAGCCCGCGGTGGTCACAAGAGCATACTGGCGGACAAGTAGTGTAGGTTCGTTATTCTTGCAAAAATGAAATAACTAAAAAGGAATCTAATCTAACTAATCTAGAAATTGAATGCTTTGCAGTGCAACTTTCGTTTTATCCTTACGTTAGTAAAGCAAAGAAAAAGCTAAATGAAACAATCACACCAAAGACACCGATCCCCCTTGGGGGGATTAAAACTGGGCGCTGGGTAGCCCAATGATTTTAGTAACGATTACAATCTCTTTTTAGGAATGTTTGTGGTCCTTTAGGACCATCAAACTTACACGGTTTCAGAAAAAATTATTAAGAATGGAGGAAAGGTGTTTCCAGGGGTCCCGGATGGTCTAAATCTTCAAGATTCGGACAAAGTCTCCTCTTGGCTGTTCGTCTTTGTTGGTTATTTTACCATGCAAATGTCCTTGGTGATCTCCTCACATAGTGAATGGGTCTCAGTGATGTTTACTGTTGTCTATGATACTTCAACCTTATTATTGATGTATCTTGCCATTGGTTCTAACTTTTAAAAATGGAAGCAAGTAGATAAACAAGGTTGTGGGATCTAGTATATGTAGATAAACGAGGTTGTGGTGCTAGGCATATGTTGCATCCCTACCATTCACACTCATCACGAAGGTGCTATTATGAATAACATGTTCCATCCCTAATAGCCATAGATATTATGTGTGTTGTTTTCAAACTTAAACAAGTGGATGTACTCAAAACTTTAAAATACTTCTGGTAATCAGGTTCCTTTTCATGTAAAGAGTACTTTTGCTAGCTTGTTTTTCCTAGCATAATTTTGTTTCCTAAGTCCTTTGTTATTCTTTTCAGATATTTTATTTTAACATCAAAAGATTTGGATCAGTGGGATCGTGATCCAGAAAGTTTCTATCGTGAGGATAACTTGGTTCAATGGAACGAAAAGCTGCGTCCATGTGCTGAGGCTGTATACCTTACTATGTTTGAGAAGTATCGTGAGGTATTTTGTAGGTCTCATCTCTTAAATTATTCGTACACAATTTCTTTGCTCTCATGTTTACACCTAATATACAAGGGGATATCTCTCCACGGCAGATAGCAAACAACAATCTGCAATGTTCTCCTATTAGCAAGATTTTTTTTCTGCCTATTCCTAATTAGAATGATCACATTTTAGCATTTACAGTCTGTCTTTGCAATGCTAGTGGTTTATATTGAACCTGAACTAGCTGTAAGGTGTACTACATCTGCACTGTGGGGATTTTATGCAGGTCATGGCTCCTCTTATTGTTGAGATCCTTAAGCAAGTGACTGATAATTGTCTGCCAATGGAAGCTGGTGTTTTGTCAGATATTCTGCTCAAGGATGCTGTGTATGCCGCTGTTGGATACTCTCATTATGAGCTGTCCAATTATTTAAGCTTTAAAGCATGGTGAATTCTCTGATCATTTTTTTCTTTCTGATCATGGTGAACACGTACAACAAAACATATTCTCATGGCTCTATGAATGGGCAGGAGCGAGCAAGCATGCCATCTTCAATCATTTTATGCTGCTCCTTCTACCTCAAAAATAATTTGTAGTTCATGTCATAACTGCTAGAAATATGAAATGCTTTTGAGCTTGTATGTTGAAAAGAAGTTTCCACTCTAAGAAAAGCTAAGAAAATCTTTAAAAGAATGATGATAAATGCTTCTTACATAAAGGATACAAAACATTCTATAAAGTGTATGTAAATCTTGCCAGTGAAGACATATGGCAAGAGTTATCAACTTATGTATTCACTAATGAGCTAAGTCAATTGACACAGGGATACAAGATATGTGTATCCAATACATGGTATGTAGATCCCTTGAAACAATATATATATATATATATATA
>ML776673.1:1349878-1371314 GCA_009831015.1 Picea engelmannii | reverse complement strand
TGGGTTTTCTTCCCCTAGAGGGTTTCCCAGGATAAATGCTGTGTCTATTGTGGATGTGTATTTCTCAGTGATCTTGTTCATATTATGCTCTTATCTTATGAAATGCAAAGAACTATAATATCAGCATAAAACATTAACAGGTTAGGGGATAACAGTAACCAAAGAAAATTGAATTTGTGAATGAGGAATTGGTTGCTTGAATTTGGAGCTCCTTGGGCGATGGGGTCTCTTTGATGGAGGAAAGATGGAGAGATGCCTTTCAAAACTTTCCTTGGAAGAGTAACATATGCAAGACTAGATCCTTTACTTCTCCAAGGTTGAGGTTCTTATGTCCTTCACAAAGCTTGCAAATACTTTGTTAGATTTTGGTGCTCATCTACACAAGAAGCTCAAACAATCATGTTAGTTTAATCATAAAAGCATAACATGCATGATAAGCTTCATATATAAAATAGCAAGAGGATCAAAATGCAACAGAGAATAATAATCCAATTTGAATTAGATAACAATACCCTTACTTTCAACAAATACTAAGAAAATTTATGAGCAAAAATTGAAACACAATCACCTCAATCCATTAGCATAGCATCATTCCACATGTAGATCCAACACCAAGAGTAGACCTCCAAAGTCTTTTATGCTTTTATTCCAATATCAAAAGATTTACAACAACGATTACAAGCTAAGTCCAACACCCATTAACCAACAATGGAAGGGTCGACTTTATTATATAACCTTTTCGGTGATAGATCCAAGGCAAGGGCGTGAGAGCTAAGAGAGAGTGTGCATGAGCTAAGTGTGGTGTGCATGGCATGAGTGAGGGAGATGTGGAGTGAGAGGTAGGTGGAGTGGAGTGGGTTTGCCACCACTCCCTCTTGCAAGGCGTGTGGAAAGGCCACATCACCAAGGTAGGTGGGAGAGAGAGGCGAGTTACTTCTTGGGATTAGCGCCCCCTCTTTCAAGTGCGCCTCACTTCATTGTGATCTTCACCAGATAGCCACCTCATCCAATCAAGTTGCCTTCACTAGGAGATGAGTTACCAACTCACTTTTGGACTCCAAACAAAGGGAAAGCATGTCCCCGATATGTTTCCCTATTAATAGCATGCTGATTTTATTCGATTTTTTGTCTCTTTTACCTTTTTGAGAAAAAAAATCATTTTTTGGTGATTAAAATCACTTTTTCGTTTCAACAAAGGGGAGATAAGGGTTTAAGAGATGCTTTGGGTTAGAAAACAAGCACAAACATGACATACGACAACATCTGATGCCACTTTTTTAGACTTTTAGACTTTTACAATTAAAATTACTTGTTTGCGGGAAATTTTTTATTGATTGAAAACTTAAAAAAATGCTAGAGGGGACTTAGCGCAATTTTCATATGACTCAATAGAGATGACCTAACATGAATATATATACATTTAGACACTAGACATTGGAATTCCATACTAAGGCCTAACCGCCAGCACATACTCCAACTTTGGAGGCGATTTGAGTGAAAAAACTTAGAAATTATAACTCGCCTAATTTCTCAGGCAAGAAATAATTAACAAGTGAAAAAAAACACTCTAGAGTACATACTCGTGTTCGGGTCTTGGGTGGCCAAGTCTTTTACAACTTTTTCATGCTAAGTTCATTTATTACAATGCCCCCGAAGGGATGGAAATGCGGAAAACATTGGTTGAACAGATCGGATGAACTTCTGAACACTGAATTCTGAGCATTTGATTGCTCAGTCTTTGGCAGCTCAACTGTAAGTCCAACTAGTGCAACTCAGTGGATAACAAGGGTAGCAATTGGCTCCATATGGGGACGTGTGCTTGATCTTTGGAAAGCATGCTAGAACCTCAGAATCTGTGATCTGCAAAACAAACATGTCTCGCCAAACGGATATGTCAGCAACACATAGAACATATATAGAAACCATCAAATAAAACACAAGTTACACAAATATATATACAAAATGGAATGTTAGTTGAGCATACATGTACACAAATAAAAGATAAAATGCTGAAATGAAGAAAATGAGATACGGTAAAATACAAGGAAGAAGTAAAATACAAAGGAGAAGGGTTAGAGTCAAACTATTTTACAAAGGATGCCCCTTGGGCATCATATGTTACCATTGAAGATCAATTCAAGGTGTTTCCCTTTCACTAGTAGATTTGACCTTTTGCCGTCCAACTGGCTGAGACGAGTTGTTGAAGACCTTTCTGATTTTTCCTTGATCTCTGAGATTCTAACTGAAAGCTTTTCTTCTAACTTTTATCCAACTCAACCATTTGATCAAATGTTATTTGAATCTCATCTGGTGAAGTTTCCTTTGTGCCATGGGGAAAATCTTATAGTTTATCTTTCTGAACTTTTCCTTGAAAGACTTGGCATGTTCCTTAATAGGGATGGTATGTTGAATAACATCTTTACCATAAGATTTAAACTCATCATGAAAAATGGCTAAGTCATCCCTATAATCCTTCACAACATTTATTGCATTTTTTCTTCCTTTTCTTGAAGTACCTTTTTTGATTTTTATCATCCTGGGATCTTGATCTGATTTAGCATTTATTTCTATATGATCACAGGGTTTTTCTATTTCCCCCAACTATGGGATGTGCCAATAACCACAGTAGTAATGCTCCTTGAAATTGATTAAGAGTCCTCCATAGATTCAACTTCTTTTTTTCCTTTTTTAGACTTGCCTGTTTGTCGAAGATCTGCTCATTACCAAAGTAGATTTGCCCAGGCTCTAAGACATATGGAATGGAAGGCCCAAAAATTGCTTCTAACTCATCTTGACCACTTGCTGATTCGTCTGACAACTGAGAAGTTGAAGCCGACACCGTTGACACAACTGACACATTTGACCTAGTCCCTGATTCTGAATGCGTCACTTCAAAATTCATTTCACTGGGAGCTTCCTCAAGGAAAAAACCCATGATAAGTCCATTAAGATGCTTTGTCATTTACTAACTCAAGCCCAACCATTACAATGTTTTGACATTATACATATCATTCTATTGGTAAGATTTGGGCTCACGTATCTATGAAATAATGATAGCCATTTTGTGTGCTCTATAGTTTTTTCCCTTGTGTCGCACATGGTCCTATTGTTGTGATGACAAACACTTCCACTTTTCATCATTTTCCTTCGAAATTGCATGGTGAATCTATTCTCATCAAATGTTTTTTATTTTAGAAACAAGATTTATTAGCAACATTTTCATATAAATGAAAAAAGTCAATCAAATTAGAATAAACAATAACTCATTATGTTTGGGCATGATTCAAATAGTTTGCAATTTTATTTTAATTTGGGTGTGTTTTACATTCTTTAATGTAAAATATCTTCTATTAAGTATATTTTCTATCTTAACTATTGATTTGTTTCGTGAACTATAGATAAAGGATGACATCAAGATTCAAACATATGCTTCCTTACTCACGTTACTTCGAGATAATGACCTAGCTGTGAAAGTATGTTCTGTGAGCCAACTTTCATTTTTATGATCAATTTAAATGCATTCATTTCATTATGTCTAGTCAAATACATGTTAATTTTCTATTGATTCTTTCTCATTTCAGTATTGGAGTGGTTGCTCAATATTGCTTTATAACATGATATATTTTTTGTTTCCTTGATATAATTCATGAACCCAGGGACCTGTTATAAGGGCCTTTGTGAATAGAGAACATCCAATTTATGTTGAGTTAAACTAGATACTTTATGATCTTTTGAACTAACTTACTATGATGATTTTCTCTTAGCTTGCAGCTTGCAAATCATTGTGTGTTCTTATTGAGGATGTCCATCTCAATCATGAGCATTATGTGGAGTTTGTTCCAACATTCCTTGAAATTTGCTTCCAATCTGTACAAGTTCTTCAAGAATTTGATTCAAAGGTAATAGTTCTTTAAGAAAATTTTGTGCCAGTACTATGCCACTTCTTTTCTATGTATATGTTTAATACTAGGAACATTGTGATCAATTTATACTTTAATTCTTAAATAAACAATATCATATAAGTTACTTAGGCCTAGTTATGATTTTGAAAATGGAACATTTTAATAAGAAAATATAAATTACGAATGAGTTCCCAAGACCTTTGATATGTGCAAAGTTAAACAACAATGCATATACTCAGTCAAGAAAGGAAGAAAGCAAGTACAAACGAGATCGTTCTTAGACACTGTAATGTTTATTTTATCTTAGTACAATAAATGTGATGTATCTAAGAGCATGTTGTATTGTAATAAATTGAGTAATAAGTCATATGTAATCAATGACATTTACATTAATGTTATTAATGAGATTAGGTGAGCAGTTCCGAACGAGAATAATAGAACTTGCTTGATATCTCTATATATATCTACACACACACACCACTCTTGTATGTCATTTCTAAGCACAATGATATAATACATATCTCTCTTTTCAAATGCTGCGGGGGAGCGCCCCCCCTCCCTTTCGCCCCTCGCCCCTCGCTCTCGAAGCGTGCTCCTCGAACGCTGCCTTCGGGGATCGTTTTTCGGGAGTGTGCTCCCTAGGGAAAAAAAACGCTCCCTGCCTTAAAAAGCTCCCAAAAAACATTCCATGCCTTAAAAACACTCCCAAAAATGCTCCTTGCCTTAAAAAGTCTCATAACCAATGCTTGGAAGTGGAACTTTTAGGTGAACATGATGGTGATCATATACTTAGAAGAGACATGCCACCCCCATCCATTAGCAATGTTCCAAATGCATCAATTTTGCCTTTATCTTCACAACGTCCATTGTCACGTTGGGGCTATTCAGCTGCTGGTTGTGTTCCACGAGCACTTCCATCTACTCCTACTCCTTTTCTTCAAAGATCACGAGAGAAGAAACTAGAAGTTTCTTGTGGCAAGAGGAAAACTTAGAGCATAATACTTAGTACTTGCTACTATATACTAGATCTCTTTTTCTGTTCCCTGTTTAGAAGTAGTCTCTAGAACTTAGTACTTTGTCTTGACTCTTTATTATGGCTTATTTTGTAAACAATAAAGTTATGAACATTATATGATAGTTTACCTTCGAAGTTTGAAGTTTGAAATTTGAACTATTGATTGAATCTTACAACTCTTTGGTAATGAATATGATGCTCTAAAGTCCATTTCATTTTGTGGTTGATGTTGTTTGTTAGTATATTACAATCTATTGATGACAAATGTTTATGATTGATGTTATATGTGTACTAAATGGTTGATGCTTTAATGATCATCACTAATCAATTAGTTAAATGATCTTATATCTATGTTTTCATATTTTTTGCAATTGATTCGACATTCTGCATGCTTTATATATATATATGCATCAAAATATATATTTTTTATGTATTATATAAAAAACGCTTCCACTCCCGTAAATTTTTGAAAATCGATTCTCCCGCTCCCGCTTCCGCTCTCGCTTGCAACAACCTTGCTCTTTTCACCTCAATTTGTCTCTTTACATATTCTCCATATTTTAGTTTAACATGGTATTAGAGCCAAACCACTGAGTATGGCATTGGGCATCTATAGAGAATTGTGTCGAGTCAAAGATTGACATGCGTGTTTGGAGATAGAGACAGAGTTTGATTAAATCAAGAGAAGAGATACAAAGTTTTATAAGGGTCGAATCATTTAAAAAGAAAGGGACAAGCTTTAAATGTGATTGGCAGTTGAAGGACATTTGAAGGAAAAGTCTGGGATTGGAAGTTGCCTAAAGTAGCACTTGACCTGTGGCAAAATAGAAGACTCTAGTTGCAACATAGGACACTCCATGAAATCGAAGAAGTTTGAGAATGTTGAAGGAAAATTATCCCTGAACCGTGAAGACACACAACATGACCATGGTAGCATATGATTGTGTGACAAAGACTATCAATCTCAAAAGGTCCACAATATTTTGGCACCATTTTTTCCCATTTACCCAGGTGTAAATAGCTCCTTTTGGCCCTAACTTTGAGAAACACCTTGTCTCCAACCTTAAAGCTTTGTTATGATCTCTTCTTCTTTGCATAACTTCTTTATCTGTCCTAGGCAATGCTTAGACTCTGTTGCACATGTTGGATATCAGAGATTGCTTCTTCTCCAAGACTTTCAAGTAGCTTACGAGGAGCAAGTTTGTTTATTCTCCTCCTATAAACCTTTTCAGGTTCAGGAAAGGAGTAAACCAACCCTTCCGGATTGCTCCTAGTAGTATACTTCAAAGAATTTTCTAATGGAGTCGCCCCTTGGAGAGTAAGCAATAACGAATAACACAACTCAAGTTAAAAAGGTTTAGGGAAAATTTTTATTACTTAGTTTTTAAAGAATAAATTAGAGTTTGTCAATTAACCAAGGATAAGAGACTTGTCCCTGGCAACGACACCAAAGATGTTACCATCCTTATACACACCTACTAACGTGGAGAAGTCTCCAACCCACTTGGTGTGTCCTTGGAGGCACAAGCCTAAGTCCAAACCCACTGTCACTTCGATTTGGACTTCTTCCGTCTAGGCTCACTACTAGGGAAGCCAAGGGGGGTAGACCCTATTTAACTATGTCAAGTTGATTAAGTGATCTACGAGTTAATTTTAATTCTTGAGTTAGGGGGACCTAACCTAAATGACAATCAATCAATGCAATGCAAATCTTTAATGACAAACAAACCCCTTTACCTACAAGTTTAACTAAGACTAGTGCCTAAAGATAAGTAAATGGAGTCAATTGAAAGATACAACCGATAAACAATGATGCAAGAAATAATAATACTATGGATTAACCATAAGGAACAAAGCATGTACTTTACACTTAACAATTATGAATTTTATCTACAAAATAAAATGAAACATGAAGTAGATGTACAATGAACTAAACAACTTAAAGGATTATACAATTATACAAAAATTAACCCAACATACAATGAAGAATTAAAGCATTGAGATATTCACAAATGAAAGATAACTTGAAAACTTGGAAAATAAAGTGCCCAAGAGAGAGAGAGTGTGCAATGTAGGAAGTAGATAACTTTGAAAGTAAATGCGCCCAACTTGAAAGTAAAGTTACTTGGAAAGTACAAGTGCTTGTAAAGTAAATGCCTTGAAAATAACACTTGCACCAACTTAGATAAGGATAATTGCAACTGAAAAAGTGAAAGTTGTAAGGGTGTTGTAGGTACATTTTAGAAGATTTTTAAGTCTCTCTTTAGTTAGGGGGATTAAGATGTGAAGATGCAAGCCTAGACTATGTGTCTACCCCTAACTCTTACCGCTTTGACCAAAAGAATTGCTGGGTGCTCAATAAGAAGGACAAGTAAGGTCCTTCCCTAGCTCCACAGGTCGATCTAGAATGCTTGGGTGCTCAAGCAGGGAGGACACTTAGTGTCGTGAAGCCGTCCCCGACTTACAGCCCCTGTAGCTTCCACAAGTCACCCTTTTTGATGGTGAAAGTTGTATTGGGTGCCTAATTACTAGATATGATTACTTTCCCAATAACAACAATATCAACAAGTTATACAGGCCTTACAATATTGCACGGATTATCAAGGCCAAATCACTTTGCAAGGTGTAGGCAAGAGATTAAATAGGAAGCAAATTAAAATGACTTGGAAATAAAATAATTGCCCCTAGCCACACAACCTTGCCTTAAGGACAAGTGGGGCAGAATAATTAAAATAAGACTTAACAACCTCAACAAAGGCACAAGGAGGGGGACAAGCCTACCAATTTTGTGCCAAAGTGGGTGTGAAAAATAAAAGGTTAATTTAAAACAATAAGCAAGTAAACCTAGGCACACAACCTTGCCTTAAGGACAAGTGGGACAAATAATAGATGCAAAACAATAAACTAATCTACCCTAGCCTTACGATTTTGCATGGATTGGCAAGGCCAAATCACTTTGCAAGGTGTAGGAAATTATAAATTAATTACAAAATAGAAAATTAAATCTTTGAGAAGAATGCAAGCCCAAGAGATTCTCTTGGGCTGCTTACAATGCTTGGAGAAATGAGAGAAGAAGAGGGTTTTGAAACCCCAACTTGGGAGGCTCCTTTGGAGTGATTTGAGGCCTAAAATGGGCAACACCTCCCCTTGTTCTGGCGATAACTTGCAAAAAACAACAAACAAATGCTTGCTGGAAATGCTGCAAAACACTCAAAAAATACTCAGAAATTTCTGTTAATGTAAAACATAAATTTTAAATAAAAATTCTGAATATAAAGTAGGTATTTTAAAGCCTATTTCAGAACAGAAAATGCCTCAAATCAATAGGGAATGATGAAAAAAAAGAACATAAATTTTTGGAGGCTTGTGTAGGTTAGACAAGTAAATTTCGATCTGAAATCTACTTGGTTCAATACTTTGGTGACCTGCAAATGGTGCCAAACTTGCTACAAAACCAATCAAGAGGTGAGTAGATCTAATAAACAAGTAAAATACTTTACAAGTTCTATTAAAAATACTTCACTAAAACAAATAGAAATACTTCTACTTATTTTACCAAGCAAAATACTTTGCTTTTGATCTCTTAATCTAGGCTATGTAATGTCCCCCACCTCTTGATGGAGAGGTTAGGAGAGACTCAGTAGTCTAGCCATCCCCACTAGACTATAGTCTCATGCAGTTTGGGGAAAAGTCAGCTAAACCTAATGTTATATTTTAAAGTTGACTTGAAAAAGTAAAAAGTAACTCACTGGGAGATTAAAGTGCTTGAGGTTGAGTTAGGAGTTGAACCTAAGGGTTAACTTAACTCAACAGAAGATTAGAAGGAGGTATAAAGGGAAGCCTAGGGCGCACCTTTCACTCATCTGGGATTATTATGCATTTGGCTATTGGGCTCTTGAGCACACAGTTTTGAGGGTTTTGAGAATACAAACCCTAGAGAACAACTCAGTGGTGAAAGATTCCACTCACATTGTTCCAAGCTTGGTCTCGGGGATGAAATACTCCACCCACACCATTCTACAATATTCACAAGACCATCATCCATTCAGGAGAGAAGTAGGCCGTACCCTTGAGGGTTTTCCAGTAAGGGGCGCATCATTTCTTGGAGAGGAGTTTGATCTAGGTTATTGGCAAGGCCTATTGACATTCTAGCACCTGGGTATTTCTTGCAGGGCCTTGTTCATCAGATCTGGATTGTTTTGAGAGGGTTATACTTGCTATATTATTATCTGGAACCTTGGCACTGTTTTGAGAGGAGGGCACAATTGTGATTCAAATTTGCCCAGTTTGGAAGGGTTATACATCAGATCTGACCCTGAGACTTCTCCTAGCAGCTTGTGGTGGCCCTATCTATCTTTCTGGAGAATTTCGTGGCATTTGGAGGCTTCCTTCATCAGGGCTGAAATATTGAGTTTGACAGTCTTCAGGAGGGCGCAGTCTTGCTTGAGGATTCATCAGTTTTGAGGAGTAGATCTTGGCACTAGGGTTTGAGACTTCAGAGAGGGCTTCTACTTGCCTCGATGTATTATTTGGTGGAGTTTGTTGCTATTTGGAGGTCTTCTTCAGCTAGGCCGAAATATTAGGTCTTCACGACCATCCAGTGGAGCGTATCTGCAGCCAAGGGGTTTGGACTTGATCCTGGGTCTATCTTGTATTGGTTTTTATTGTATATCTAGCCTTGGGGGCTTGCATCACCATTCCAGAGCATTTTGTAGCAGCTCTTATCTTATCTATTGGAGCTATCTGAGGATTATTCCATATCTGCATCCTTCTTGTATCAGGTTCTTGCTATTTACATTAATAAAGGTCAGATCTTGCTGTTGGTTCCATATCTTGTGTTATCTGTATCTTCATTGCTTGTCTTCAAATCTCAACTTAAATAACTAAACTATAAACCCTAAGGTCGAAACTTAAGAGGCCAACCTGCAAACAAACATACACAAACAAGCAAATCAGTGGTCAGTTAGTGTTCCAAGCGAAAAAATTGGCTTGGGAACATTACAGGCTAAGTAAACAAAAAAAAAACACTAGAAAAATAACAATATCACCTCAATAAAATTCTGTATAACATCAAGAAGACTCCCAATGCCAAGATGGTATTCCTCCAAAGCTTCATTTTATTCCCAAAATATTGCATGCAAATACTTGCAGCAAGAATTACAAGACAAACTAAGATAAAAAGAGAGAGAGAGAGAGAGAGAGGAGTGGGAGAGATTTGGGCAACAAAAACTTGCTCTGAGAATAGATGGCCAAATGAGGAGGGGTAGGCATTCTTTTATACTTGGGAGGCAAGAGAGACCCCTTTTGGATGAGCTCCAAGTGCCATCCACCAAAGGGAGGGAGTCAATCTTAAGGGGGCGCACTTTTAGGGTTTTAGTCATGTCTAGTGTTTGAGGTTTGAGTGGGGGAGAGGGGAATCATGTTTTTACTAACCCAATCACTTAGTTAGGCATCAAGGGGGGCGCACTAAAGGTTTTAGTTACTCTCCTTCTTTATTTTTTTGACTTTGGCCAAGATGTGAAGCAAGGGGGGTGCACTTCTTAGGGAGTGAACAACTTTTAAGTTGTGGCTAAGCAATGGGGCGTAGGCTTAAGTGGAAAATTGCTTTTCCTACTTAGGAAAAAGGTTAGGAAACCTTTCCCACTCTCTCTCATGTCTTTTTCCCCTTTTTACAAATTGCCAAATTAAAGCAATTAAATTGCTGACTCTAGATTGACTTGGACTCCTCATGGACAAAGACCTAGCAAAACTTGTCCAAATGAGCTAAAAATTGGTCCAAGGGTGTAGGGGGACCTCTGCCATTTGTTTTGAGTAGTCATACCCCTATCAAAATCCCCAAGGACCAAATTTTTACATTTTTACATTTTTACATTTTTACATCAAATTTAATTAAAATTCTCATTAAATAGAGAATTTTAATAAATTAAAAAAAACTATCAAAATTTGATGAAATTCTGCAAAACTATAGAAAATGTGTAGCATGGTCATTTACAACATTCCTAAACCTTAGTCACCCCTTGGGCTCGATCATTAGAATGCCTTCCACCACTTTGGAGGATTATTGTGAATGAAAAACTCAAGGGTAATTAAAAATTACCTGAGGATAAAAAACACTCAATGAAAGGACTAAAATATGACTTATGCTGACCTATTACATTATTATCCCACGTAGGGGAGCAAACATTCCGATTACAGAAAGACGTGTCGGGGGAAATTTTTTCCCTGCTGACTCATAAGTCTTCAAACTTAGTTGCGCCATCAGTTACATAGCTTCATGATATAATGACGTTGACCCCTAGTTGAAATAGGTGGTCGACAAGCTCAATAGGGAGAAAATTTCATAAGTAATCTCTCACAAAGGTGAGGAAAAATGTCGTGATCAAATGAAATGTGAGGGTGGCTTATTTATATGAGGCCACCCTAATACAATTTGTCCACATAATTTGTCAATGACACAAAAAAGTGGGGTTGATCCCTTGATTTGCCTATAATAAAATGCCAAAATACAAAATTTGAAAATACATAAATAAAACCCAAATAAGGGTGACGTAATGCTCAAATGTGAGATGTCAAGGCTCAAGGAATGAAACGTTAGGCCTCCAAAGGCCATGTGGCATGCGCCAATGTGCAAGGGTGTGAATCAAGGTGTCCTCTCACTCCAATCGATGTCAAATCATCTCCAGAACCATAAAATCCATCAAACCCTAGCCCCAAAATTTGACATCAAGGCTAGAGGGTGATGTCATAGGCCTCTTGAGGCCATGTCTAAGTGCAAGAGGAGTGCGATCTCGTTTCCAAGTGATGCCAAGGTGCCTCCAAAGACAACATCCTCCATCCTCTGTGGACAAGAGCTTCGGGGTGCTCTTCCCAGTCGGTGGACTTCTAGGCTATATGAGTGGCGCAATGACCAAAACTGCTCATACCAAGCCCATCTTTCCATCATCCAAGGTTTTGAGAATGCGAGAGCCACTGTCTGAGGGTGGTGAGTCACTGGATGACCCACTGCTCTGCATCACACGTGCCAAAGTCCTGCAATAAAGGCACAACGTTCTAGGTGCAAGCCTAGGACGTCCCTCAAGAACCATGTCAAGGCCATCCAAAACAAGCCAAAGTATAAGACAAAGTTAGCTAAAGTTCATAAGAAATATTAGTCCTTAAAACATGTGAAGTAAGCTGCAACTTAAGACATAAGCCATGTAAAATGTTCACCTTAGTATCCCCCTCTAGAATCACACTGGCCAAGACCCCTTCATCCAACCCTATTAGGTGTGCCACCTATAAAATTCTAAGGAACTAAACGCTGCCCAATAGGTCTGTGTTTTGACCTCTTGTTGGGCTCTAAGTTTGAAGTTCCAAAACTCTCCTTGCTGATGTTTTAGGACAATGAACAGGTCTAATAATTCACCCCCTCAAATCTGCCTTTAAACTGATGATTGCATGCTCTTTTAAGGTGCTCTTGCAAGTGTTTTAGTAACCAAGGTTAGCACATGCATAAACCTTAAAACATACAATACTCCTCTACATCTTTTAACTACTTTACAACTGATAAATAACTAAGCACACATGAAAAATGAACTCATGGGTTTTTGGTCAACATGACCCTGGATAAAACCCCTCCGGGGAAAACCAGTTTGAGATAGATGTATATATATGGAGTTCTTCAAGCAGTAAATACAACAAGGAAGATAATACCATGGAACCTGTACACTTTGCAAGCTCCTCTAAAGCTTTGCAATTGGTTTTGTTGACCACCTATTCAACTATGGGGTCAACTCCATGTACTATGAAGATATGCATCATCAGATGCTGCCAAGTCAAAGAATTTTTGGTTCTACAAGACAGTGTTGGCCTTTAGCTCTTATTTTTGTAATGGAATTTCCGCTCCCTTGCGTGGGATAATAATGTAATAGGTCTGCATAGATCATAGTTAGGTCAGTTACCTTAGGGACTTCATCATTAGAGGAGTTCCTTTTACTGAGTGTTTTTTTTCCTCAGGTTATTAATTTGGCCTAACCAGCCTTATTAATTTCCCTTGAGTTTTTCACTCCCACAATAGTGCCTTCAAAGTGGTGAAATGCGTTCTAATGGTTTCATCCTCTAGTAGCTAGTGTTTAGGAATGTTGTAAATGACCATGTAAGACATCTCTCGAAGTTTTGCGGAATTCTCTCGAGTCTAGATAGGTTTTTTTTTAATTTATTAAAATTGCCTAAGTTGGGTAATTTTAATTAAATTTTGATAAAAATTGTAAAAACTAGGTCCTTGGGATTTTTGTAGGGGTATTTGTGCTCAAAAGAAATGGAATGAGACTCCCTACACCCTTGGACCAAGTTTCAACTCAATTGGACAAGTTTTGCTAGGTGTTTGTCCATGAGTAGTCCAAATCAGTAAAAAATCAACAAATAATTGGCTAAATTAAAAAAGCCAAAAATTGTAAAAAGAGAAAAACAGTGTGAGAGAGAGTGGGAAATGTTTCCTAACCTTTTTCCTAAGTTGGAAAAGTAATTTTCCACTTAAAAGACCCCCCCTTACCTAGCCAACAACTTAAAGTGGTGTTCCCTAGCTAATTGACATGTGGGAATTAAAAAGTTTAAGTGAAAAAACCACCTAAACCCTAAATTCTCCCTCCTTGGTGTCTAACTTAATGTTTGACCATAGGAAAATGTATTTTGCCCCTTTACACCTCAACCCTTCACTCATTTACCAAAATGCTAACTTACCAAAACCCTAAAAGTGACTCTTCCTTGATGTGTGACACTTGTAACATTGCCTTCCCAAGTATAAATAAAGACCCTCTCACCCTCATTACATATCTATTCTCAGTCTACAGTTACTCTACCCAATTCTTTCCTCTCCTCTCCCACTCCTCTCTCATTCTTTTTTGTTTTTTTTTTCTCAAGCTTGTGGCAAGTATTTGTTCAAACTTGTTTCTAATACAAGGAAATCTTTGGAGGATCCATGGTGTTAAGAATCTTCTTGGTGCCATCTTGCTACATATGAGGTGATCTTGTTCTTGTGTATTTTTCTTGTGCATGTTTAGCTTATAGATCTAGAATAAGAACTCCAAGCAAAGTATTTTGCTTGGATAGATTTGTGATAGTTTTATCATAGATCTAGTGAATTGTTTATTTGGGTATTGCAAAGTATTTTGTTTTACCATCTAGATTTACTCACATCCTATCTATTTTTGTATCTTTTATCACAAGATTTGCAGGTTGCCTAAGGGTTTGGGGTGAAGATTTCAGATTTGGAAATCTCTCGTTTACCCACATAAAAACCTCTAATATTTTTTGTTATGCTTTTCTGTTCATATTCTTATGTATTTGGGTGGATTGGTGTGCTGAAATAGACCAAAATCGAATACAAACACTGTTGGTTTTTACTTAAAATTTCTGGTTTTCTCTAACAGAAGCTTTTTGTAGATTTTTTAGTCATTTCTGTAGTTTTTCCAGCAAGTTTTACTTGCTGGTTTTCGCAGGTTTTTGTCAGAAAACGTGGAGGAACAGCCCATTTGGGGCCCTAAAACAACAAAGAAACACCTCCTAAGCTAGGGTATTGAATATCCTCTTCTTTTCCTTTTCTCTGACATTGTAAGCAAGCCCCGAAAGAGTCATTAAGGGCTTGCACTTCTCCAAAAAATAATTTTCTGCGTTTTTTTTTTATTTCTGTTTGCCTACACCTAGCAAAGAGGTTTGGCCCAGCCAACCCATTGTTGAGTTTTGTACCTTGGGAGGTGTTCCCCATGTGCTTATGACCTCCTTAGCACATGAGGGAAGGACATTACACTTTGTACCTTGTACTTTTGTCTAATTTCACTTTGACTTTGTCTAAAGTGAAATTTAGTCATTTTGGCCTAAAAGTGACTATTAATTCACAAAGGGGTGAATTAGAGACATAAAGTTGACTTAGGAAACTTAACCCAAAGTGGGTTTGTGATTTAGATATTTATGGGGAGATTTCAACCATCGATTAGATGGGAGATGAGATGATCTCCACCGTTGATACTCTAGGTTTCCTTTTGGATGTCAAAGAGGGGTGCAAAGGGTGAAGAAGGGCGCATTGTTCATTCACTCATTTGTTCATTGTGAGAGGAGCTCTTGGAGGATGAGCATGAGGTCAGTTTTGTGAGGATTCTTGAGCTTGGGCACTAGATTTCATGGAGGGAGGCTACTAGCTACTTGCTTGGTTTATTTACTGGAGAGGTTCTACTTTTGAGGAGGGCACATTGCCAGATTGGGATGCATAAGTTGTTGAGGGACTTCTAGCCATCAGATTGTAGTGAGATCAGTTGCAAAGGAAAGCCATTCAACAGAGCTTCATTACTGTGGAGGGGTTTCCAGATCTGAGCTCACAGTTAGCAGTTGGAGCAGATTCAGTGGATTCGACAGCTTGTATGTGGGGCGCACCATTCTAGGGCGCACTTGGAGGTTTTGGGCTTGTATATCAACTCAGATCGAGTTGCTATTCTATCAGGTTCCATCATTTATTGTACTTGCTGTATTCCTTCTTCTACTTTCCTCATATATACATACATATTCCAAACTGGTTTTCCCTTGGGGGGTTTTATCCAGGGTCATGTTGACCAAAAATACCTGTGTACACAAATGCATTGATTAGTCTCTTAGATCTCTTTATTTTCAGCTGTAAAGATCTATAGGTGTGTTGTATTTATTTTGGTATGCATGTGCTAACATCTGGACACTAAAACTATATTCTAGAGCACCCAAAATCGCAAGTATAACCGTAACAAATCAGTAAGAAACATTTGGACTGTTGGCTGTTATAAAACAACAAAAAATACTTTACCTGGCAGTTGAAACTTAGAGCCTAAATGTGGTCAAAGACAGACCTAGTAGGGGAGCTGATAGGACCTGTAAAATCTTCACCCATGCTATATCGTAAGGCTAGTTTAGATTTATTTTTTGCAATTTAATTTTCTGCAATTAGTTTAGTTTCATTTATTTCAACCCACTTTGGCACAATAAATGAAGGATTGCCTCCACCTTGTGCCATTGTTTGAGGTTTGTTTTAGTTTAGTTTTATTTTCAAGTCTTTTTCTTTCTTTTGTTTGCCTACACCTTGGAGTGTGCTTGGCTTTGCTAACCCCCAAAATCGTAAGGCTAGATTAGTTTATCATTGCTTTCATTTTACATGCTCAATAATGGTTTAATCTTAAGTAAATAAGTGATCATATGCTAGTTTAGGCCCATGGAGGCATTATGAGTTAATTTGCTTATCTCATTCATAGTTGCTATTTATCTTCTTTTGGGGTATTTTACATTCAAGCACACTTTCATTTTGCAAGTTATCTTTTTAAGTACCTTTTCATTTGCAAGTCATTTAAGTTTTAAGTACCTTTGTTTAATGAGTTAAATCTTTAATGTACTTCACTTCTATCTCTTGCAACCTTGTATGATATTGTAGTTTAAGGCAAACATCTTTTTTCTTCTTGCAAGTTAATTTTGTACTTTGCTTACATTGTTTTATCATTCAAGTACTTGGCATCTTGCAAGCACATCTTGCACAACAAACTTTGCAATCACCCTAACCTAACTTTAACTAACTCAATATACCTTAGTCTTCTAGGCTCTAAAATCAATTAGTCTAAATAGGTCACCTTTTACTGACCCAACTTTGCCATCAAAAAACGAGAATTTAAGGAAGCAACGAGAGGTGCTACATTGGGGACGATCTCACGGCGCTTGGCGTCCTTCCCGGGAGTACTTCTATTCTTGGGTTGACCTGTGGAGCTAGGGTGGGGCCTTCTTTGCCTCACTTATTGAGCACCCAACAACTTTTTGGTACAAACGGGGGAGAGTTCTTGGGTTGTCACTTAGTCTAGGATCAACTTCTAATTTAACAACTTAATAATCCTAAAATTTATCCACTCAAACCTTGGGCATCACTTGGACACTTCTTCATGGTTATGCTTTAGTATACGTTGCAAGCATTGCAGTTTAATCTTTCATGCAATTTACTTTCAAGCATTGTGGATTGGACTAAGTAGTTGGATAGTTGCGCTTTAGCCCTTGGAGGCCTCTTGTTCATGCTTTAATCTTGAGTTAAGTTAATCTTTAGATGTGATTGGAGTCCCTCACTGAAGTTGCATATCCTTTGGATACTTCTTCTTTGTTGGAGCTTGTTGTTGTGTATGCCATTGAAGGCTTCCCCTTGAGTTGTGCATCCTTTGGAGGCACTCTTGCTTGGGTAAGATGGCTTATGTGTTGTGGTTGTATTTCCTTTGAAACATATTTCTTTACCTGCACATTAAGTCCTATAACAAGTTAGTATTTGGTTAGTTATCTTGCTTGTATCATTTTGTAACTTTATTGTTGAATCTTAATTGTAGCTTTGTAGATAATTATTTCTTTCATTCATATTGTATCTGATATTCTTTTGTGTCTTGTTGTAACTCTTTGTAAAATCTAATCTCCTTTAACTTTAGTTGACCCCTTGCCCAACCTTAGGCACTAGTCTTTAGTTGTCTTAGGAAAAGGGCTTGCCTTTGCATTTGAATAGTTTCACTTTGCATTGTTTGCCTCTCATATAGGCTCGATCCCCCAAACCTTTAACTAATTAAAATCAACTCCTAGAATTCAACTCGAGGTTCAAGTGGGCTTTGAACCTAGGCATTGTGCCTCCAAGGACACACTAAGTGAGTTGGACTTAGCTCACGTTTGTAAGTGTGTATAAGGACGACAACACGTTCCTTGAAGAATGTGCCCCTAGAAGTGTGCCCTTCCCTTCCTTGACCAACGCCCTTGACCTTCCCTTCGCTGATCGAGAAACCCTTTCACACCATTTGTGCTTGGTGTGCTCCCTCAACTCTCCACCAATCAGATCTAAGATAGCTCCTCTCCAACACGTGCTTGCAAGCTTGCACCCCTATCCCAAGGTTGTGCCCTCCATCAAGCAAACACACAACAACACCATGAATGAAGCTCCATGAACAAGTGGGCCTCTTGCTTGCTTCTTCAACCCCTCTCTCACACTTCTCTTCATCACTCTACAACTCAAGTTAACAATGAATGCCTCTCATTTGCCCTTGTGCTCTCTTTAGCCATCCTTAGGCCAAACCTAGAGATCAATGGCTAAGATCACATCTAGCCATCTCTAATCAAAGGGTGAGATCTCATCTCAAGTATCTCACTTAGAAACCCACTTTTGGTTAAGTTTCCTAAGTTTGCTTTATGTCTATTAATTCACCCACATTGTGAATTAATAGTCACTTTTAACTTAAGTGACAAATTTCACCTTTTTGACTTAGGATAAAGTCAATGTGAAATTAGACATAAAGTAATAGGCATAAGGGTCAAATAATTTCCCTCTTGTGGTTAGAGACACACAACCACAAGGGGACCACTTACCAAGGTACACAAAACTCAACACTACCTAGACAGGAAATAAAATAACCTAGGTAGAGGGATAGGTCCCTTGGCATCTCGAAGTGGTTGACTCCCTTATCTAGAGGAGCACTCCTTTGAACATTGTATCTTGGCACATCTTGAGAGCCCTTTTGATGAGCACTCCATAGGAGGAGGTTGCACATGGCTCAAGAAAGCATTTTACATGGTCAAACAAGCTTAATCCAAGGAGGTGTTTTGCATGAGAGGGCAAGTGGCACCCCCAATCATTTGTCCAAATATTTCATTCCTTTGTATTTGACTTGTCTTTGAAGTGGTTAGGAGATATATTATTTTTATTCTTCCTAGGGGAGATCATGGATCTAGACTTTGCTTATTATTATTTGGTTGTGGAGGGTTTTGAGTGGGATCTCTACTTAAAGAGAATCTTCCTCATTGTTTTGGTTGTTGAAAGTTTGAGGAAGGAACTCTTGTGCTAGTATTTGAAAATATTTTGAATGAAAGGGAAGTTAAGGGCTATTGTTATGTGAGGTTCTTCATTTTTCATCCATATGTGCTGATTTTGTGTTGTTGGAAATTCATCTTAAATTTGCTGCAAGGGGGTTTATGTAAAAGATAGATTTGCCAATAAAGAAGAGCGTAGGTTGAGGTGTTTCCTATCCTTTTCTCGTTGTTTTTATTGTTAAATTAGTTTTCTTGTTGCTGTCATTTCAAAGAAAGTTAAGGCAGATTTTTAATTTAAGGTAAAAGGACCCCTTTGTTGCCATGCTTATCTAAAAGTGGAGCACCTTTGCAAGGGCTCTCCAACTAATTTTCTGCAATTTGGAAACAACTGTCATTGTGTGATATTAGCGTGTTGTAACAACATTATCATACCTTTCATCTCATCCAAATCAAACCCTCTTAATACCTTTAGACTCCATTTCCGTAATTGAATGTTTGGTACTAGTCTTCTTTTTTAAACTCCCAAACTATAATATGTAAATCAATTATTTTCGGTATTACTAATGTGAAATTAATATCGAGCTTCAAGGACAGATTTAGTAATCCTAGCCTTAGGGATATCTCCCTTGTGGTGGGGGAGAGCCGACCTAAAGAGAGAGGAGCTATTGTGGTGACAAGGGATAGCCCTTCTTAGTTCCCTATAAGATTGCACTTGTTATTAGGGCTTTATAACTTAAAAGTGCAATTTTGGGTGGTCATAGAACTAGAGGAGCACATGACTTAGGAGGAGCGATGGAGTCCTTGTGGTGGAGGAGTTTGGACACATCTTGTCTAACGACATTACCTTGGAGCTTGACATGTGTACCCTTGGAGTGTAGCACTTCACATGTGTGGGCCTACTTGTTTGTAGCATGTTTCTTGTAAGGGTTTAGGTCGACTTGTGTGTTGTTGGCCTCCCTTATCTCTCATATATATGTAAAGGAAGGAGAGAGTCCTATCTTTCACTCACCCGTTGTTGTTTATCTTATGTTTAGAGATGGAGCGGTAGGGTTTCATGATGAAACCCTAGGACGGATATGGTTAGAAGAGTATTTTGATCTCTCTCTCTCTCTCGTTTTCATCTTTGTACCATTATTGAAAAAGTTGGCATCGACAAAAAGTCGGTGAGGGTCTAGAAAACATCGTTTCAGAAAAAGTCGGAAAAGTCTGCAAAAAATCAGAAAACCACGACAAACATTAAAAAATACAAAATATATTCATTTTTTTCAAAATTTTAAACATATAAAGCAACAACAACATCATCTAAACACATTGGCACATAAATATGGAGGAAGCGTTGATATATATGATGTAGTGGATGCCAAATAAAAGATGATACATCAAAGTCGATATCGAAGCCTGAACCCTGATAGTTGTCCAATCAAGGACTCAAAAGTGGAGAACCAATACAAAATGACATCACATATATAAATATATCTCATCATCATGAGGTAGATGTACAATGCAATGTTTTAAAACTTAGACTCAACCTCAGAATCGGTCGATGGTCAACTCCAACTTTGACTCGAACTCGGATTGACTCAGACCAATCTTATTTCAATGACTTGGTTTACGAAAAATTACATAAAATATTTAAATTTTAATGAAAAAATTATATTTTAAAAATTTCAAACCATGATTCCAAAAAATTATTGAAACTTTGAAAGAAAGCATTATGAATAAATGAGCAAGAACATTTAAATGTCAAACATAAACAACAAGCAATGTTCCACCATTGCTTATATTCAGATCCTCATCATTAGTATCAACCTTTGCCTCTACCTTGATCCTCTAGAGACATCAGTGAACACCTCCCAATTTTGATGATGTTGATTTTTTTTGTGTTTTCTCACTTCTGCAATTTATCCCAATCCCGGTTTCAATCACTCCTTATCACTCCAAATGTTTAATGCCCATTCCCAATATTAATGAAATTTGCAGACATTAATATGCATTAAATATTAAGATGACATTTGACTGAAACACATGAAATAAATGATCTTTTCAATGGCTGTCTTAAAACTCAGAAATTAAACCAGCAAACACACATTTAATGACACAATGATATTTGGTCAATTGACCCTGGAAAAACCCCAATGTGGGGAAAACCAGTGAGAGAGAGGGAATTCTTATTTCTTCAATTTCTGGAAATTACATATCAGCAAAAATAAAACCAACAAAATTTACTTATCTCTTCCCTCGATTTCCGTGCTTGAAATTTACTGGAAGAAACCCAAATCTGCAACCTCGATTTCTGTGCTCAGACAGTCGTACCGTACGGACTGTCACAACAATAAATGCTGTACGGATTTCTTGAAAAACGTGCCCAGAAATTTGTTGCTGCTGTACGGCGGTCGTACGACATGTACGGATCATTAAATGCACCCTTTTTCTTGGTATTCGTGCTGCTGTACGACCTGTACCAGAAAAAATGCCGCTGTTCCAAATCCGTACCGTACGAATTTTTTCTCCTGCTGGCTGCCTCGAAATCCGTGCCCTAGATTTGCCTTGGAAATCGTGCCACTTCTCTGCTGCTTTCTCTTCTCAGAAAATTGGAAACTTTCTCTTCTCTTGCTCTCTCTCAATCTCTCAATCTCTCTTGGAAAGAATGACTTCTCATTTGGCCTTTTTCCTCCTTTAGAATCCCTAAGTGACTCTTAGGTTTCTTTTTGAT
>ML776673.1:1332768-1349828 GCA_009831015.1 Picea engelmannii | reverse complement strand
TTAAAGTTCACTTTACCACTTATAAAGTGACTTTATGAAAAAGACCCACTTTTAAGTTGTGGACCACATTCCTAGGTAAAAGTTTAAAAACCCATAGGAACCACTTGTCCAAGGTACAAATCTTCATTAAAATTTAACAGATGAAACTACCTAATCGAAGCTTTATTATATGGTAGACAAAGCTTAACATGCCTAATCAATGATTTTGGTTTGAGTGAAAGGTACATTTTTGCTAAGGCCATGTTGAAGATTTTCCAGGTCCTATCAAGTTGCCAACTAGCTCTGTCTTTGACCCCAAGTTGGCTCTAAGTTTCAACCGTCAATGAAGGTTTTGCTGCTGTTTTAGGATAGCCAATAGTTCAGGAACTTCTTGCTGATTTGTTACGGTTACATTAGCAATTTAGGTGCTCTAGCATGTAGTTTTAGTCACCAAGGGTTAGCACATGCATACCAAAATAAATGTAACACACCTAGAGATCTTTACAGCTGAAAATACAGTAGTTCTACACTCTAACATACATGAAATTGAACACAAGTATTTTTGGTCAACATGACCTTGGATAAAACCCCCTCGGGGAAAACCAGTTTGGAATATATGTCTAGATATGAGGAGAATAGAAGGTGGAATACAAAAAGTACAAAATATAGATGAACCTGATACAATAGCAACTTGATCCAAGCTGCAACACTAGTCCAAATGAAGCAAGAGCGCCCTTGGATGGTGCGCCCCCCATAAATGCTAACAAGACCACTTAATTGGAGCCAGAAGCCAACTGAAAGCTCTGATCAAGAAACCCCTCCACATTACTCTGATACTGATGAGTAGCCTCCCTCTGAAACAAACCTCACTGCAATCTGAGCTTTGAAAGTCCTCCCCACTGATGATGAGCTCTCCTCACCAAGTGCCCCCTCCTCAGAACAGGAATCTCCCCACTAAATAAAGAAGGCCCTAAGCCTGCTGGCTATCTCCATGGAAGGGAGTGCCCAAGCTAGCCTCAACATATGTCTGAAACCTCATGCTCATGCTCTCTCTCAAACTCTCCAAGTGAACAAATGAGTGAATGAGCTTCTCATCCTCCTTTGCACCCTTCTTGAACCTCCATAAGGAAACCTAAATGATCAACAACTAAGATCATCCCATCTCAAGTCTAATCAAAGGTTGAGATCTCTCCAAAAGAAACTCACTCTCAAACCCACTTTGGTTTAAGTTCCCTAAGTTCACTTTATGTCTCCTAATTCACCCACAAAGTGAACTAATAGTCATTTTAGGCATAAATGACCAAATTTCACTTTTGACTTAAATCTCCTAAGTCAAAGTGAAATTAGACATAAAGTACAAGGCACAAAGTACATAGTACTTCCCACATGTATTTAGGATCTCACAAACACATGGGGAACACCTCTCAAGGTACATAATCTCAACACATGTCAGAGGAGTTCAACAATCAATACCACCAACATCGAGGTACATTAAGGGCTTGGTGCTCTTGATTAAATGCCAATCCCATACCCTCATACGTGATAGAATCCAATGAAAATGTTGCAATCCTACCAATCCTAAAATCCTGAACACTATCAAGTCTGCTGGATTTTGAATGGGATATGAAATTCTACTCTCTCCATATCAAGTCCGATGAGGTTGGAACCACTCTCAAACATCCTGAAGCAAATAATGGTAATGTTAAAAATTTAAGTAAAAGTTGACATTACATTTCCTTTAACTTTCCTTTGACATTACATTTCCTTTATCTTTCCTTTTTAACATTACATTTCCTTTATCTTTCCTTTGACATTACATTTCCTTTATCTTTCCTTTTTATCCTTTTACTTTAAGAATTTAACATTACCATTAATCGCCAAAGTTTTTGGTCAAACCCTTTTAATTTTTTTTAAATCTTGCATGTTGGTGGGGTCTAGTACCTACTCGACCGAGTCAAGCCCTTCTCCGTCCTTCTCCAACAGTGACAAACATAAATGACAAAACAAACTCAAAAAATCTGCTTTATTCCCATGATTTCCACTAATTGACCAACGACTTTTATGAATAAATCGCGACTTATTCAAATTAAAAAAATTCGCGACTTTTTCCGGTCGATTTTTCGTCGGCCGGAAAAGGTCGCGAAAAATAGCAGGCTTTTTCAACACTGCTTTGTACTTTCTTTCTCATCTTGTAGGAACTAGGGTTCCTTTATCTTTTGCAACATCTTGAATACAAGGGTCAGGGTTTCATCCCTTAGAGACTTGGAGATTAGGGTTTTGTGAAAGAAGTTTAGTCACTGAAACCTTATAAGAAGTTAGAACTGTAAAAAAGAACTGGAAAGAAACTTGACATGAAAAAAGTATAGAAGGATAGAGAACTTAAAGTTTTTGACAAGTTTCAAAAAGCATGTCTTTGCTGCCAGTGCTTATGTTTTGTATAGATAGGTAGACTTATATCCACAACTTTTAACAAATCTTATTCAGGAAACTCTATTTTTGAAACATTTGTTGTTTCCCCATTACATGTATAATGGGTTGGTGGAATTTTCTTATTGTTGTTGTCAATGGTTTGTTTGGAAAATTAGTTGCCTTATATTTGTCAAGGATCATTTATGTTTTACTGATTTGTTGCTTCTGGTGATGTGCAGATCCAGATATTGTATTTGCTGTCTGTTATGATTGATCAACTTGGTGAGAAGATTCTTCCATTTTCCCAGCATTTGATACAGTTCTTCCTTGAGGTATCTTCCTTCTGAAATATCCCTTCTTCTGCTGGATAGTTTTTGTATATGATTTGATGGTTTCTGATATTGTTTTGAGGGTTAAATGTAATTGGCGAGACATGCATGTGGTTTTGGTATCCAATAACATAATTTTATTTCAATAATAATAAGAACTGGATTACAATTACCCAAAACTCAATCCTAAACATTATAACAATAAGTAAACTACACAGATCTAGTCTATTTATTAATGGATCTAACCTAAATACCAACATATGATAGATATAGGCTCATATTTATTAAGTAAAATCTGCAATTCTTCTTTAGTTTGAATGGTTATGGTACATTTGCTTATTCATTCTAAGATTATGAAATTGCTAGTTTGAAACCCTAGGAGAAAAGCACATGTTATTGTCCTTTTCTTTATAATTTTTCACCTACTTGATTTTGTTAGAGAACATCTCCCTTGAAGAATACACTAGAGACCTACCTTTGTAGCACTCTATTAGCATTGCTTCATTAAGCTTCATACATTGTATTTCAAGTTTGATCTGAAGAAGAAGGAAATCGCTAGGGCCTAGGGTTACCTACTTTCTAGCATTTTTTCCTTCTAGGGTTTTAGATGTTGAAGCCTTAGGTTACTAACACCTCAATCATGTTCCCCTTCCTTTAGTTTATCTATTATCATTTGTTGTTTCCCTCTAAGAATTTTCCGCTGCAAACTTTGACTCCATTTACCCTAAAAGACACTAGTTCACACCTTGCAAGTGATTGATTGACCAAACAAACTCTTAAACCATCTACTTTAAGACTTTTACTAAATATTTCTAACTTTAGATTAGACTAACTTACTAACTAATTTGCTGCTGTTGCAAAAGATTGTTACAACCATCTATAACAGCAGCAAATTCATCTTAAAAGCAAGATCAAAAGCTGATAATACATTGGCATCATTGCTTCTGACAATTATTGTCATTTTGTACGTTTATGCTATCATTTCTTGTCATTTTTGAAGCATTATTGAGGCATAATTGTGTAGCTGTTACTAAATATATATTGCTGTTATAAATACTTCTATTGCTTCACCTTTTATATCAGCTTGTTCATTTTATCAAAAGCTAAGTTGCACGAAACGGGGAAACGTCTAGAAGTTTCCAAAACGGATATGTCAGGAAATGCGACCCTAAAAAAATGGAAACGTCAATAGAAACGTCGGGGGAAACGTCATATATATATATATATATAAAATAACACATTATCTTGCAAGAAAAAATAATGATACACATAAATGACATTTTAGAAAGAAAACCATGTCTAAGACATGTGGCACATAGTTATAGGTGTAATGCCTTGCATGAGGACACTTGGATCAACCCCAAAAATGTTAACCGATGGACATCGAGGTACATAGAGGGCTTGTTGTTCTTGATTAAATGCGAGTTCCATACCCTTACACATGATACAATCCAATGGAAATGTTGTAATCTTGCCAATCTTGAAATTCTAAAAACCATTAAGTCTGCTGAATTTTGAACGGGACTTAAAATTCTACTTTCTGCATATGAAGTCCAATGAAGTTGAACCACTCTCAAACATCCTGAAACAATTAATGGTAATGCTAAAAATTTAAGTAAAAGGATGAAAATGAAAGATAAAGGAGAATGTCACTTTTACTTAATAGGGTGGGTGAAATGGTGATGATGTTTGGACATATTTAAAATGTTTATTAGTGGTTAACGAGGGTATTTTTTTCCACCGAAGGGACCCACGACCCTCTTGGCTGCTTGGCTAGGCCGACAAACAAGAAAAAATCCGGCGAAACGACTGTCATACAGGCCGAAGCTCCACCGAAATGCTGTTGGCCGTACCGTACGACGTTTCCAAATCGAGAAACACCGTACGGTACGACCGACGGTGTTTCATTGGAGTTTCGTACCCGTTTCGACAGGTTTTGAGTGCTAGTATGACACCGAGGGGGCCGTTTCCTGCAACTTAGATCAAAATTCTATGGTTTTATGAAGCACTAACATCATATGGTACTTGCAAATAACATCTTTTCTTGTTGTCTTGTTTTGGGCAGGGACACTTAAATATTATTTTTCTTCATCTCATTGAAACCCTTGGAACTTTTGATCAGAGTGACCTTTGAGAGGGGTGGGACTTTCTTAATACTTTTGCCTTAGCCTTCTCAAACCCCTAGGTCACTGGAGACGTCTCCCCTGGGGTACTAGTCCTAAATAGAAAGAGGTGTCTTATTAAGGTGATAGTGATAGGACATCCTCCTTGTTACGCCAATTTAGTATTCACTTGCCTTTGAATTTGGGAAAGTACAAATTGTGCGATAACAAACTTCTAGAATACTAGTTGCTTAGATTTAGTTTAAGCCTTAGATTATTTTCTTAGGGACTACCCCCCTTGGCTTCACTAGGAGTTGGCCTAGATGGAGGAGTTGAGGATTAGGTGACAACACCTTAACTCTAACTTGCTCCCAAGGACACATTGAGTGGATTGAAGATTTCTTCCACAATACCCAGTTGTGTATAAAGACGACAACACCTCCTTTATACTCAACCATCCTCTAATTCCATGTTCACTTTAATTAATTGACTTTTCCTAAGTTTATATTTAGTAATCACTTGAGTCAATTTAAAACACCTTTTTCTCCTTTTTAATATCTAATGTCACTTTCACTTTAGACTTTTTGTTAAATGACACCAAACAAAGGTGTTATTCCCTTTTTTTCCTCTCGACTATAGTCTACGGGAACATATAGACTACTAAGTCGCTCCTTGCTGGAGTCATCATTGGGAAAGGGACATTACAATCCTCCCTCCCTGAGATTGCTTGTCCTCAAGCAACTCAAGCTAGGGTGCTCTAGGATATGAGGTCCTTCCCATGTGGCATCCTCAACTAGTAGTCCCCTCCATTTGACTAAGCATTCCCTGATGATACAACTCCTCAATCTTCACTCCCTATGCTCCAAGACCTCCTTTTCATGTTCCAGAAGGAACATAGGACATACTCTCAATCAGTGAGACAGATAGTGCTTTGCAGAGAGCACATAGAGCTAGCACATGATTGTGCATATTGAGTTGTAGCTAAGCAAGTATACCAGATTGGTACAATGCAATGAGAAACATTGATTTGAAGATTGAAGATAGAAAGACTCATGTCTGCCAGTTGAAGGAAGCTTTGTACGTGTTGAAGTAAGCTCCTAGAGCTTGGTATGGAAGAATTGACAGTTTTCTGACGAGCTTGGACTTTACCAAGAGTAATGTTGATTTTAACCCTTATGTCAAGGTTATGAATGATGAGCTAGTGATGTTACTACTATATGTAGATGATGTATTCTTGACAAAATGAAGAAAAACTCATCACAGATTGCAGAAGAAGCTCGCCACAGAGTTTAATGGAAGACCTAAATGCATTATCTCTTAGGTCTTGAAGTTTGGTAGAGGACAAAGAAGATCTTCCTTAACCAAGGGAAGTATGCAGTTAAAATGAAGAGGTTTGACATGTTGAAATGTAAATCCATGTACACACCCATGAAAACAAAGTTGGAGCTCTTGGTAGATACCTCGTCAGAATTGGTTGATGCTACTCAGTACAGACAAATTATTGGTTCAGTGATGTGTCTGACGAATACCAGGCTAGATATATGTTTTTCCTTGAGTCAGTATCTGGTAGAACCCAGACGTGTTCACATTGTTGTTGCAAAACATATGATGAGATACCTTAACGGTACGTTGGATTTTGGTCTCTATTATGCTTGAGATCATGACTTCAGATTGATTGGTTACACCGATTCAGATTGAGCTAGAAGTGTTTCTGATAGAAAGAGCACTTTAGGATGTTGTTTCAGTCTGAGGTCAGCCATGATTTCATGGCAGAGTAGGGAGCAATTCAACATTGCTCCGAGCACAACAGAAGCGAAATACATTGTTGCATGTTCCGCCAGTTGTGAAGCCGTATGGCTTTAGATGTTGTTGACAAATCTATTTGATTTGGAGATGGAAGCCACCGTGATCCTATGTGGTAACTAGAGTTGTATGGAGATGATGTGTTCCATAATGAGTCGAAGCACATAGAGATCCGATAACATTACATCCTTGATATGGTCCAGAGAGGATCCATAAAGCTCCAGCATGTTAGCACGGATGAACAAGTTGTTGATGTGTTGACCAAGCCTCTATCTCGTGTAAAGTTTGAGCACTTTCGAGACAAGCTTGGTATAGTCTGAAAGGAGTTCCCTCGAAAGGGGGAGTAGTGTTGATGATATTATGGTATCCTGATCAGTAGTGGTAGCTCCGTTAGGATTCTTATAATCCTAGGGAATCTTATGATTCCTGGGCAGATCCCGAAGGTCCGGTAAGGACGGTCTGTCAGAGTACCACGTGGTAGCTCCGTTAGGATTTTATATCCTAGGGAATCTTATAATTCCTGGGCAGCTCCTTAGGGATTGTCAGAGTACCACAAAATGTTAATGTGCCAGCTTAATTGTTGTGATGATGTACCAACCTAGTGCTGTGATGCCAACTTAATTGCTGTGATGATGTTCCAGCTTAATTGCTATGATGATGTGCCAGCTTAATTGCTGTGATGCCAAACTCGTGCTGATGATGTGCCAGCCTTGTGCTGTGATGATGTGCCAGCCTCGTGCTGTGATGATGTACCGGCCTCGTGCTGTGATGCCAGCCTCGTGCTGATGACGTGTTGCTAGTCTCGTATTGTGATGCCAGCCTCGTGCTGTGATGCCAGCTTCGTGCTGATGATATTGTGTAGCCAGCTTCGTGCTGTGATGCCAACCTCGTGCTGAAGACTCTTAGCCTAGTGTTGATGTTGATGATGCTCCAACCTTCGTGCTGTGATGTTGTTGTTGTTGATGATGCTCCAGCCTTTGTGCTGTGATATTGTTGTTTTTGATGTTGTATCAGCTTTGTGTTGTTATTGATGATGATGATGTATTAGTGTTATACTAATCCATGTTGATGCAGTTGATGATGATGATGCCACTTCAGCTTCTTACTGAAGTTGATGATGATGATGCCACTTCAGCTTCTTGCTGAAGATGATGATGATGATGCTACTTCAGCTCCTTGTTGAAGATGATTATGATGATGTTATTTCATCTTTCATGCCGAAGATGATGATGCTACTTTAGCCTCACGCTGAAGATGATGATGATGTTACCTTAGCCTCATGCTGATGAGGATGATGATGCCATTCCAGCTTCCTGCTGTAAATGATAATATTGATGATGGGAAAAACTTTCGATGATTTATAGATATGCCAGTCAGTGTTTGAAGATGCTTCCCTCTCTCGCCTGATGAAAAATAAACACAGTTCGGGCTCGAGAAATTATTCAGGATGCAGAGAAGTATTTTGCTCTAGATGGATCCTTCAGAGAAAGCAAGAGACCACGACCTTACTTCAGTTACGTGGCATTGTTAAGTGATATTATTGATGCTGAGACTAGAAGTTATGAAGAGGTTGTAGAGAAGAGAGAATGGAAGGATGCCATGGTTGAAGAGTATCGGTCCATTATAAAGAATGATGTTTGGGATGTGGTTCCGAGACCGAAAGAGAAGACAGTGGTAAGTTCCAAGTGGATTTAGAAGACGAAGCATTTAGTAGATGGAAGTATTGAGAAGTACAAGGAAAGATTCATGGCACGTGGTTTCTCCCAGAAAGAAGGAATATACTATGAGAAGACATTTGCTCCTGTGGCGAGATACACTTCAATTAGAGCTGTACTTGCGATAGTTGCAGTGATGAAGTGGAAGGTACACCAGATGGACGTGAAGACAACTTTTCTAAATGGTGTAATAGAAGAGGAAGTGTATGTGGAGTAGCCACAAGGTTTCAAGATACATGACAGTCAGACACATGTGTGCAGATTAAAGAAAGCCTTGTATGGATTGAAGCAAGCACCCAGAGCATGGCATTGTAGAATTGACAGCTTCCTAATGAGCTTGGGCTTTACCAAGAGTAAAGCAGATTCCAACCTATATTTCAAGGTTGTGGATGGTGGATCAATGATATTACTATTGTATGTGGATGACCTGTTTCTAATAGGTGACGACAAGATCATGATTGAAAGTAAGAGGAATCTTGCTACAAAGTTCGAGATGAAAGATGTAGGTATGATGAATTACTTCTTAGATCTGTGAGCTTGCGAGTTACTAGTTCTTTATGAACTAGATGTCAGATTCTGTGTGAGCTGACGAGTTACTAGTTCTTTATGAACTAGATGCCAGATTTTGTGTGAGCTGGCGAGTTACTAGTTCTTTATGGACTAGATCTCAAATTCTGTGTGAGCTGACGAGTTACTAGTTCTTTACAAACTAGATGTTAGATTCTGTGTGAGCTGACGAGTTACTAGTTCTTTATGAACTAGATGCTAGATTTTCTGTGAGCTGGTGAGTTAAAGCCCCATGATGACATAAAGCCTGGAAGAATGATGAGACCCTGGATGCATGATGTGGTTACAAAAATTCTTCAATATAGATTCATGGAAAGTCAACAAGTCAATGGTCAAGTGTACAAAAGTGGAGAAGCAGTCGTGATGATCGTGCCAGAAGAATACCTTCCTTACTAAGAGGGAGTGTTGAAGTCTGAGTAGCTTCAGAAGATATTCTTATTGTATCAATATTATACTAGACCAAGACAAAACCCTAAAGAATAATATTATGTTATATTTGTAAAGTCGACCCTATTGTGCCTTTGTAAAAGTCGACCCTGTTGTGCCTTGGCAAAAGTCAATTGTAAATTAGATAGAGTAAAGTGTACACCAACAGGAGCCCACCCACCGGTAGTTCCACAACCTCCTGAGTAGGTTAACAGACGAAAACCAGTAAAGGGAGGAGTCATAGAGACCCTTTCTGGTGTTCCCAGGTATGATACTCCTCGGATCATAGGGACTATTCAGGGGCAACGGGCAATCGCTCTGATAGATGGTGGGGCCACACACAACTTCATTGACGCTTCATTGGTATCGAGACAACCACTTCAGACATAGGAGTTTGAGGGGTTTGATGTTGTAGTAGCAGATGGCCATACAATGGAGTGTCTAGACAGAGTTCCGGACTTGGAGATAAAGTTAGGAAACTACACAGTGAGAGACACATTTTATGTGGTCGACCTATGTGACATAGATGTGGTGTTGGGAGTCCAGTGGATGATCACCTTGGGAAAAATCACCACCAATTACCAAACCTTGGAGATGGGGTTCAGAGACCGTGATGGGAGGAAGGTTGTTCTAAGAGGTATGTCGACCGGAGCACCCAGGACAGTTTCGGCCAAGAGAATGGAGAGGATATTCAAACATGGGGAGGTAGCATATGTCGCAAAGTCCTTGATCACTACGTGGAAGGATTCAGAGGCTTGACAACAGTATCATACAAAGATTAGGAATTTCTTGGGACGACATCAACAGGTTTTTGGGTCGATTCCACCAGGGAGACCACCTGACAGGGGGTTTGAGCACACCATTGAGTTGGAGGAGGGGGCCAAACCTATGATCACACCCCCCTATCGTCATCCTAGGAGGTTCAAGGATGAGATAGAGAAAGCAATCAAGGAATTGCTAGCGATAGGACACATCAGACCGAGTAGCAGCCCATTTTCCTCTTCAGTTGTCTTAGTTCTAAAGAAGGATGGCACCATGAGGATGTACATTGATTACCGGGCCTTGAACAAGAAAATCATCAAGAACCAGTATCCTATCCTGCGCATTGACGAGTTGATGGATGAACTGCATGGAGCAATTTTCTTCTCAAAGATTGATCTACGCTCTGGGAATCATCAAATCAACATCCGAGAGGACATAGAGAAGACAACATTTCGATGTCACTTTGGACATTTTGAGTTCCTGGTTATGCCATTTAGGCTAACCAATGCACCATCTACATTCCAGTCTTTCATGAACCACATATTCAGGGATCAGTTGAGGAAATCAGTCTTGGTTTTCTTCGACATCTTGGTCTACAACAAGACATGGAAGGAGCATATGAGGCACTTGGATGAGGTATTGAGCGTCATGGAGGCCCAATTATTATACACCAAAGAGTCCAAGTGTGAGTTCGGTATGACAGAGCTACTTTACTTGGGTCACATGATCAGTGCACAGGGGGTACAGGTGCACCAGGAGAAGATCATGGCCATTCTGAATTGGCCAATGCCCAGGAATGTGATAGAGTTGAGGAGTTTCTTTGGGCTATGCAGCTATTACAGGTGGTTTGTCTGAGGTTTTTCTCAGCTTGGAGCACCACTGACAGATCTTACCAAGCATGGGGCTTTCATCTGGACCAAGGAGTCACAAAAAGCCTTTGATCACATGAAGGAAGTCGTGGGAACTTGCCCAGTGTTAGCATTACCAGACTTCACCTTGCCATTTGTACTAGAGTGTGATACATCCGGCAAGGGTATCGGGGCAATTTTGATGTAGGGAGGACACCCCATTGTATTCGAAAGCAGGAAGCTCAATCAACCCAAGAGGTTGTACTCCATTTATGACAAGGAAATGTTGGCAATCATGCATACCTTGACCAAATTCAGACAATATTTGGTGGGCAACAAATTCGTGGTCAAGACAAATCACAACAGCTTGAAGTATTTCCTTGAGCAGAAGGACCTTAGTGAGCGCCAACAGAAATGGGTGACAAAGGTACAGGCATTTGACTTTGACATAGAGTATGTCAAGGGGAAGAAGAACATTGTGGCCAATGCACTATCGAGGAGACCCACGACATGTTCTTTGATGGAGATTTCAACAGATTGGAAATCCCACTTGTTAGTGGAATATGCCAAGAACAAGTTCTCTTGTGAGGTTATGAATGGGCAGATACAGGATGACAGGTATAGGGTCATTGACGATGTCATATTCTACAAGGACAGAGTCTACTTGGTGCCAAATTCGGGGATCAAGAAGAAGATCCTCATAGCAGTTCATGATTCACCACTAGCAGGCCATCAAGGTTTTTTCAAAACCTACAGACAGATCAGGGAGAGGTTCTCATGGAAGGGCCTCAAACAGGACGTTATGAGACACATCAGTGAGTGTGTGACTTGCCAGCAGAACAAGACAGAGCATACTCTTCCGGCAGGGCTACTTCAGCCACTCCCTTTCCAGAGCAGAAATGCGAAAGTATATCGATGGACTTCATCATAGGCCTACCTAAGGTCTAGGGTAAGGACTGTATCTATGTAGTGGTCGACAGGTTTACCAAGTTTGCTCACTTCTATGCCATACCGACAACGTACAACGCAGCTCAGGTAGCCGAGCTATTCTTCAGGGAGGTCTTCAGACTTCATGGGTTGCCGAGGAACTTCATCAGTGACAGGGACAGTCGGTTTGTTGGGACATTTTGGAGAGAGTTTTTTAGGTTGGTGGCTATAGAGCTGACACCCAACACCAACTATCACCCATAGACAGATGGGCAAACCGAGATCGTCAACAAGTGGGTTGGAGGATATTTGAGGAACTGTAGGTGGACAATAGGGAACATGGGTCAAGTGGTTACATTTAGGAGAGCATTGCTACAACACCACTTTCCACATGTCCATTGGTATGACACCCTTCCGAGTATTGTATGGATATGATGCTCCCACTTTGGTAGACTTGGTTTTCGGGGAGAGCATAGCTCCCAAGGCCAAGGATTGGATCATAGAGAGTCAGGAGATTCTCAAGTTGCTGAAAGAGAACCTGTAGACGACACATAACCGATAGAAGATGTGTGCGGACAGACACGGGATAGAGCGCAACTTTGAGGTTGGGGATTTGGTTTTCTTGAGACTCCAACCTTACAGACAGTCATCTCTGAAGAAGAGTGGGGCCGAGAAGATCAAGCCCAAATTTTATGGCCCTTACAGGATCATGTGCTGAGTAGGCGAGGTTTCTTATGCGCTAGAGCTTCCAGAGGGGAGCAAGATTATAACGTGTTCCACATTTCTTGCCTCAAAAAGGCAGTGGGACAATTCATTAGCACATCAGAGGAGCTTCCCCCATTGGATGAGGAGGGATAGTTGGAGTTGGTTCCAGAGGAGGTACTGGAGTTCCGAGAGCAGAAACTGAGGAGCAAGGTCATCAGAGAGTGTTTGATCAGATGGAGAGGGCTTACAGCAGAGGATGCTACTTGGGAGAGTGAGCAGGTGTTGCAACACCCTGAATTGGTATTGCTTGAGGACAAGCAATTTTGGGAAGGGAGGACTGTAATGTCCCTTTCCAAATAGGAGCTCCAGAGAGGAGGCTTAATGGTGTAAGCTGCCCTGTTAGACTATAGCCAGGGCCAAAAAGGGGTAAACAAGGCTACTAGAGGTCACTCCAGTTAAAGGTGTTATGTTTGGAAAGTGACATTGAGCTAAAAGTGGTTAAAAGCGCTTTTAAGCCAATTTGATCTAAAAATAGAACAAACGAGCTAAAATTAGAAGTCAACAACGAATTAGGGTTTCAACAACGAATTAGGGTTTCAGGCAGCTATAAGAGAAGGGTCAGCGACCTAATTCATTATTATGTAGATTTTGACTTGTCATTGAGGAGAGAAGCACATTTGAGGAAAGATAGTTCAGTGGATTCCAGGAGGAAGACACCAGTTGACTGATTTCGGTGTTGAGTGACACACCCTAGTCACTGGGAAGATCATCTAGGTCTTCCATCATTCTTCAGCAGCAGTTACACATGTTCCAGTAGCAAGGGCACACTTATTCAGTGTGAGGGCACAACTTCTGAGGAGGTTCAGTGGATCGACTTGTCCAATCCAGGTAGAGTTTAGAGATTCCCTTCCGACCCAGTTGAGAGGAAGGCAAGGCACATCTTTTGCATGGTTCCTCGTCAGATTCCGACAAAGGAATCATCTGGGGCGCATTTTCTAGACTTGTGAGTGCAACACTTTGGGCAGACACATTCGGTGTTCCCGAGCGAGCATCAGATCAGATCTAGGGAAACCCTTCCGACCCATTTCACAGTAGGCCAAGGCGATCATTTTGAGACACATCCCAGCCGATTCCGACGATGGAACCACTAGGGTGCAGTTTTCTAGTGAGAGAGGAGCGCATTCCCCTAGGGGGATCCATCCAAGGTCCAAACACACCAGCAGAGGGGCCGGTCAGTCACTAGAACTGAGAGCTAGAGCAGGGTGCACCATTTGGGACAATTTCCAGACCATTCCGAGAAGTTTAGCCACCAGGGCAAACTTTCCGGACTTTCAACAGTTACCGTGCGAGTTGCCATAGTTCCAACTCATCCATTGATCCCACAATGCTCATCTATTATAGGGTATTATCATTTAGTTTGCTTATTGTATTCCAGCTAAGATCCTTTTGTCATTTGATCTAGCTGAGTGATTCATTTTTATTCAGTCGCATTCGACATTTTACTCACAGAGATATTATATAAGATTTGCAGTCTTTTGTCTCATTTATCATCTATATAGTCATTTATATGCTGTAGCAATGAATTATTTACAGTAGATAAATTAGATTATCTGAGTTTTCCTAGACTAGCCAAGACAGGAACATTACATTTGAGGAGGAGGCGCAGATACAGAGGAAGGGTGTTCTGGTAAAGGTTTTGGTTATTTGTTGGAGGACTATCTTGGTCTAGTGGTGCGCTACCCTATTCTGGTTAGGGTTTTTGGTTTATCTTCTGTTTGGTGAGATCTCTCTTGAGAGAGACATTGTACTTGTTGACGAATATATATTGAAGAAGCTTTGCTGGGTTTTCTCCCCCACGAGGGTTTCTTAGGATAAATATTTTTTATAATGTGGATGTCTTTCTTTCTGTGATCCTTATGCCTGCAATTATTGTTTTAATAGTCTAAAGTTAAAGAATACTGAGCACACTTAATTGCTTAAGAGAACATTTAACAAGAAGGATATAGCTCGGATCTACTGCAATAAGCTCGTATTTGCTACGTGCAAGAAGGATATAGCTCGGATTTGTTGCGTGCAAGAAGGATATAGCTCGGATTTGTTGCATGCAAGAACTTTATAGCTCGGATTTGCTGCAACAAGCTTGAATCTACTGCATGCAAGAAGGATATAGCTCGGATATGCTGCATGCTAGAAGGATATAGCTCGGATCTGCTGCAATAAGCTCAGATTTATTGCATGCAAGAAGGATATAGTTTGGATCTGATGCAATAAGCTCGGATCTGAATCTGTCTGAATCCTGAACCTGTAACTGATGCGAATCCTTGAAGAAGGATCCAATCCTGTACTTTGAAGCCTGATGAAGAACTTGGGTGATTCTTTCGATGGATTAGGGTGTGTCTTTCAACACTGAAATCGATCAATGGTGGTGGTTTCCTCCAGAAATCCACAAAACATCAAAAAGTTGCTTGACTTTTCCTTTGTTTCCAATTCTCAATAATAATGGAATTAGGTCGCTTTTCCTCCTTTATACCCAACTCTTCTCTAATTCCATGTTCACTTCAATTAATTAAGTGACTTTTCCTAAGTTTTATCTTTAATAATCACTTGGGTCACTTTAAAACACCTTTTTCTTTGTTTTAATATCTAATGTCACTTTCACTTTAGACTTTTGGTTAAATGACTTCAAATAAAGGTGTTATTCCCTTTTTCCCTCTCGACTATAGTCTACAGGAACATATAGACTACTAAGTCGCTCCATGCAGGAGTCATCATCGGGAAAGGGACATTACACCTTCTCTTGGTTGCTTCTTTCCTAATAATGTTTACGCTAAGATTCGGTGATTGCACATATGTTTTTTCTAGAAGTTGTTTCTTCTATCTGCTAATCCTCTGCTAAGCATCCATACCTGGAGCTGAGGGGAATAGATACCTAAGGTGCTATATGCTCATTAGGATGTTACACCTTTAGGATTTTCTGTAAATGGGAGTCAACATTGTAATGGCTACTTATTATGTATATTGATTCTTGAAGCAACACACTAATGATACATTGTTGAAATATAAAACATCCATTTCAGAAAAGACTGTTCTGGCATTCTTGAAGATGGAATATAAATCTAATATTGTTTGGTCAAATTTAAATCCTTTTCATATAATAGTAGGTTCTTCAGGTGCAGGAACCATTCATGGAGTGAGGAAGCTGCTGGAGGGTGTCCTCAAGGAGGTTTTCCATGGAAAACAAATAGCAGGTTCTTCTATAAACATGGTCATATCAAAACTGTTTGCATGCCAGGATCACTGGCAGAAGATTTTCTTCCTCATATTTTTATGTATACACTCATTCAGCTTGTGTTATAGGAAAACACAACTAGCTCTCTTGGTTGGACATTGGTAACAACTGTTCAATTATCTCTTACACAATTTACCAAATGCGTTTCTGAATTGCTAGTCTTAAACTACCGTTTGTATAACTGCATGCTCTAGACATCTTTCAGTTCAAAGCATATGAAAACCCTTAAAGAGAAAGGTCTCTCAAGTTCTTTTCCTCTGGTCTACTTGTCTTGCCTTGTCCGCGGTGCATATTTACAAAGATTCCATTCTCATAGTCACTGCAGTCTCTTTCTTCCATTATACCATTTAAACCCCTTAATGTGTTTCCTTATTCTCTACTATTCTTCCTCTATACAAAAGTTCAAAGGTCAATAAGAAATAAATTGCATGCTTATTTTATTCTATGTATGCTGGGTCGATATAATTTCTTCTTTTTTCCTAAATCACCTGGTTCATATTTTTGTTTGAATTTAGAGACAATGGAATTCAAAAAAAGTTCGGGAGTGCAAAATAAATATGATAAAATTCGACATTAAGTTCAGCAAAGAAGAGAATTATGATATAATTTCTCATATTCAAAAAAAATTCAAATACAAATATTTTTTAACTTCAAATTTAATGCAAAATTATATAAAATTAAATGTTGAGACTAAACTAATGTTAAAAGTTAAAACATCATTATATCTTTGACAAGCATGTGCATGTGTGTGTGTTTGTTGTTTTTCCAAGGAAAACTTTGCAAAGAAACCCAAGAGATGCTTCCCCACATTGGTGTATGACATCCCGAGTAAACCTGTTGACATAGACTATTGTGCCCTGTTGCCGTCCTAATACACACCTGGGTTATCGTGGAAGAAACCTTCAATCCACTTGGTGTGTCCTTGGGGGCAAGTCTCGAGTCAAGGTGCTGTCACCTGATCCTCAACTCCTCCGTCTAGGCCAACTCCTAGCGAAGCCAAGGGGGGTAGTCCCTATAAAACGAATCTAAGGTTTTTAAAATCTAAGAAAGAAAAATACACTTATTCTAGGAGTTTATTTATTTGAAGTAAAACTTGATCAATTAACATTTTAGCATTTATCATCATCATACTCAAAAGGTACTTGCTCATATGAAAGATAGATTACTGAATGAATAAAATTGCTCGCATAAGACAAAGA
>ML776673.1:1308695-1327806 GCA_009831015.1 Picea engelmannii | reverse complement strand
AGAGGGAAGCTACGCATGGGAGTTACGTAAGAGTGAGGTAGGGAGTGAATTAAGAGTGAATTAAGGGGAAAGGTGAGTGAGGCGTGAGTTTAGAGAGAGATTTGGAAGTAAACGGAAGTGTGGGCCATATGAGAGATGCGTGAGAGCCACCTAGGATGGGAGTCGAGTCCCTACATTGGGAACTCCTCCCAAAAAGCCATGTCATCCAATCTAAGTCGACCTTCCCTCATTTAGTTGACTTACTTTAATGTTTAGTCAACTAAGGATACCCAAAACATTTTTAAATCAATGTTCCCAGTTTTCCTAAAATTTAGGAAACTTAATTAATTACCCCTTTTCTGTATTTTCGAGTAAAATTGATCTTTTTAGCAATAATAATCGCTTTTTAGCCTCGAAAGATGGGAAATAGGGGTTTATACCATGCTCTGGACCCGAAAACGACTGTAAATATGGCATCTGACGACATTTGATGCCATATTTTTACACTTATTGACTCAGAATTAATAAATTCCAATTTTGCGGGAATTTAATTAATTCGCTAAAACTTAAAAAAAAACCTATCAGACGTAGCCGTAATTTCCAAATAACCTGGACACTATGTTCTAGTATGAGCTTATATACATTCTGACACTAGACATTGGATTTTCCATGCCGAGACCTGCTTGTCAACACATACTTCGGCTTTGGAGCAAGTCTTTTTCGAGTGAAAAATCTTAGAAATTATTTAATGTTCTCACTAAGGTAAGGAGAAAAAATAATTAACAAGTGAAAAAACACTCCGGAGTATGTGCTCACTCCTAGATCAAGGGTGACCAATAGCCTTTTACATTCTCCCATACTTAGAACATTTATTACAGTAGTGGAAATGCAGGAAACGGGGCCTTTTCAGGGCCTGCTGAATTACTAAACTTTGCATGTATGAGCACTGCTTGCTCATTCTTTGGCAGCTTTTCAGGAGATCCAGCTTGTGCAACCTGGTGGATAACATGCCCCACCCAAGCAGATTTGAACCAGGCATCCACTGGCATGGAACTAGCCAAATGCAGAAGAAGATTGGCAACAACCAATTGTGCTAACCCCTTGGGCTATGTATATGTATGTACATACTACATATGTATGTATGGTTTATTGTTTTATGTTTATCAAGAAATGAAGTGAAACATTTCTTTTTTACAGATTTTATCAAAAAAATCCACTTGGTTGATTAAATTTGCCATTGCTTGAGACTTGATGAAATCCAAATTGTTTTGAAAGAAAATGCCAAATGCAGTGACAGAGGTTTTATCTATGTGTGCTTGTTGCTACACATTTCTGTAATGATTATGATTGGATTTTCTGTTTCCATAGTTTAAGTTTTTGGTGTGCAATCTAGGAGACACGCTTCAAATTACTGTATGGTTGTTATATATGGAAACAGGTCTGGGATGAATCAACTGGTGAAAGTCTCATGAGAATTCAAGTGCTACTTGCAGTGAGAAATTTTGTGCATGCCCTCGGTCCTCAGTCACCAATGTGCTATAATATGTTGTTGCCTATACTGCAGACGAGTATTGATGTAAACAATCCAGAAGAACTCAACCTGCTTGAGAGTGGAGTGCTGGTTAGTTTTCTATTTGTACATGTTTCCATTTAGAATTTAATATAAGTGAGAATATGAAAATTTATAGTATCATTTGCAAACAACAAAAAGATGATAGAAGTGGTCTTGAATGTTCTTATTTTGAATTTGAAGATTTATTTGGATGTCTGCTTCTTCTCGAACTGATAAGCTTAGAGATGATAGTTATGGAGAAAATGTATGTGCGATGAAACAAAATAACTATTATTTATAGGTATGGAATATCTTAAAGTGAAACATCTTTCTTTCATGATTTCTTATTGCTGTCTGTACTGTACCCTGTGCAGTTATGGGAGACAACTGTTAATCATGCTCCCTTAATGATTCCTCAATTACTGGAACTTTTCCACTACCTTGTAGCTATGATGGAGAAGAGCTTTGATCACCTATCAGTACGTACCATGTTTCTTCAACAATTTTCTATCTCATTGTTTATTTTCCTTTTTTTCCCAGGGTAGATTCAATGAAAATCGTTTCATTGAGGATAGATGTGCCTGTCATGCAGTTTCTACAATGAAAGGAATCACCACCATATGGCTTGTCTTAGGATAATAGACAGTTCTCTTTTGATAATCTGTTAGATAAATTAGCTATTTTTATTCAATTCACTTGAATAAACATCATCCCAAAATAGGTGAAATTGAAATTGAGAACTAACAGAAAATTTTTAAATAAAAGATTGACAACGAATGTGTGATCCCAGTTAAAGTTTCATGCTTATTAGCTGAAAATATCTATGAAACATCCCTCAAAACAATGACATGAAATGCATAATAGGCTTCCCAAGAATTAACTCCACCAAGTAGAAGACCAGAGGTAGTAAAAGACTGGAATATCTCACTAGTAATGAATCAGTGTTGCAAATATTGGTGATATATTGCCAATATATCGCGATTTTCCCAGCTCAGCAATATTATCACTGGAAAATATCAATATTTTTTCAAATTCTGAATACAAAAATATCATGATTTGTCGGGGTAAAGGCCCCGAGACACATGTTGACAGTACGCATGCCATGTTGAATGACCTAGCTAGAGGACAGAGGGACATGATGAATGCCATACAGCAGATGGCTATTAGTACACAGTTGATCCACCATAGCATGAGCACTATAGGTGCCAATGCCGCAGGAGGAGCGAGTGGTTTAGGGGGACACCAGGGAGGTGGGGCCAGCGGATCTAGTGGATCTCAGGGTGGAGCTAGTCCACACCCTTCACTAGTCCGAGACTACACATAGTCTGGGAGGATTCCCCGACCTTTATACCCACAGTTCCAGGGAGGACAGCCATTGGGACAACCATTGGGACAGCCAGGGCAGGCGGGAGGACAGCCGGGTCGGGGACAAGTAGTGCCACAGGATCCGTTGGGGGAGTACAGTAGAGACTACTTGGCTGTAATGTTCCCAATCCAAGATGCCAGGAACATTGCATTTTCCATGAATTTTTTAACTGTTTCCCGTTGTGGCATTTCGTTAAACACTTTGTTGATTTGGTCTTTTAGGTTGCACTAAGGTTTATACTGATGATTGTTATGTTTGTTTGCAACAATAATCAAATAGATGTAGCAATGGGACATACCTCAACAAGATGCAAGATCAAGAACACATGGAATAACCAAAAATACCTTAGATCTGATATTATTCATAATATAAGAAGACCCTGATACAATGGATCTGCAGATCTGGTACAATATAGCTAAGAGCTAATAGCGAAATGAAGATGATCCCTAAGTAAGATCAAGAAGAGAAGCTACAAGCCTCCAAAGGCCACATGACTGCAGTAGATGAATAACAAGCTGTGATCCCTGCCCTCTGAAGTGCTAAACCCCAAATTGGATAAGTTGTGCCCTGCTGGAAAGCTGAGTACACCCAACAATTCGGCCTAACTGCTAGAGGCCTCCAAACACCCTGAAAATGGCTGGAAATGTAGATCGGGCCAAGCCTAACCCACTGGTGAAGTCTCAGGCCAAATGATGAAGATATGACCCTCCAAATAAACAATCCTCTATTTGGATTGCGCCCTCTTGGATGATTGAAACCCCAATAATTTGACCTCCAAGGAATAAGCTGCCAAACCCCCTGAGAAGGGTGCCAAAATGTAGATCGACCCACGGGAAACCCTCTGGTAAAGTCTCGGGCTGAATGATGAAGATCTAACCAACCAAATGACTAGATTCTCAATCTGTGGTGCGCACTCCTCTCTCTAAACCTGTGTTGAGCTCCAATAAATAATACGGTAGACAAACCTCCTGCGGGAAAGGATAGAAAGGGTGCCCTAAGCCCTACAAAGAATACCCAGAAGTCCGTTTGCTCCAAATCCTCCTCCTATGCATGGAACGAACCCCTCTCCTCAAGATGGTGCGCCCTCCTGCTGAAAACCCTCCTGAAGCTGTGTCGTAGCTCTCCTTGAACCTGTGGCTGATGTAGAACCCCTTTGAAGCTGAGTAGGTCTGATGTAGAATGGTGAGGGAGGAATCTTTCACCTCCGTGACCAAGCTTGGACTAGGTTGGGTGGGATCTTTCACCACCGAGTTGATCTCTAGGGTTTGTTAAGTGAAAACCCTCAAAACCCTAAAGGCATGGGCTCACTAACAAGAAGCTAGATATCAAAATGATAAACAACATGAATTCCAGAATAGAGGCCCTTGTCTCTCTTTTATCCTTCTTGCTCACCTTGTCTCTCCAAAGTGATTTTTACTTTATTTAATTATTAATTAATTAATTAAATCACTTTAATTAATTAATTAATTAACCATTTTACCTCTGAAAAGTACCTTATCTTTCCTTGTGGCTTCCCTGGCCACTAAAAGTCACCTTTCATCATCCTATCCTGTAGTGTTGTTCCTCCCGATTCCAATGAGCTATTACACTGAGAGGTTCCTCCAAGTATTATGCCCAATATGACCTCCTTAGTGAATTTAATTAACCTATAGCCCAAAATAACTCAAAATCATGGAAATTGTCGGAATGCAACATAACCAAAGCCAAGCTGTGCGGAATGGATCATAATGATGAAATAAGATAAGCGATGCAAGCCGGACCCCAAAATACCCCTCAATAGCCCCTATATTCGCTATAACCTCCATCTAGTAACTTTGGTCATCATAACACTCTGTAATATAATGATGTCCCAAAGTGGGGACATTACAATCCTTCCTGCTAGATATTGCTTGTTCTCAAGCAATAACTGAATCAATCCAAATATATTACCAGGGTCCCATGTCCACCTGTGGGACACACAGTAGGCTCCATCCAAAGATGAACTATCACAAACTCCACCCCCTGGGTCCCATATCAAAACGTGAACTGCAATACCCTGTGACGCCTGATCCTGAAACATATCAACACCATGAGTCTCCTGCACATGACACATGGCCTCATCCTGGAATGGGTCCATACTCCTAGTCCAAATCAAGACCAACATGGTCTCCACCAACTGCATATGTTGCTGCCATAGTGAGGTACTGTAAGATCCCCATGAAACACCCTCAAGTGATGTGCTCTCCTAAACACTGAAGCTCAATAGAAAATCAAAATAACTTTCCCCTGCAAGGGTCCACTCGCCTCTATCAGTCAATGAAATGCTCAATCCTGCAATCCTCGTGTCCCATGCTAGTCTCTGCCAAGGGTCACTACACTGGCGTTGCACTACTCTGACCATGACTGTCTGCACCCTGTATACATACTGGATCCCCCACTCCGGGGTCCTCAAGCTGGAATACATGTTGTTAATGAAGCTGGAATACCTGTGATAATACTTCTTGCTAGTGAGCCCATGCATTGGGGGTTTTGAGGGTTTTGACTTGTGTAGGTTACCACAGGTATTCTAGCTTCACCGGGGTCCCAATATTCACTTCTATGTAGCTGCTAGGTTTTACTACTTCCTTTTTCTTTTTATACATGTCATGCTTATCAAAGATCTTTTCTAGGGTAGTTATTCCTCTAGGGACTGGATTCTTTATGGGGTTATCCTCAACATAATCTTTGCCTTCTTCTTTATCACTGACATTGAAATCTGAGAATTCTTGAACATTATGAATGAATCTTAAGATTTTCTTATCATCTTTGAAGACTTGCCAATGATCAATATTATCTGGGACTGAAGGTCTAAAGATTATTTCCAACTTTCCTTTTCCTTTTATGAGATCTTCTGAAGGTTGGACGGTTGAAGCTGCAATTGCCAAACTGTCAGCTAGATTGTTTTGATCCCTAGGAACTGAAATGAGATCTATAGCATCAAACAATTCTATGGTATCCCAAATTGCATTTCTGTATTTTCTTAATCTTTCACTTTTGCATGCAAACTTATTTTTCACCTGGAGAATGACCAAGTCTGAATCACCCTTGATACTTAATATTTTGACCCCCATGTCTTTTGTAATTTGTAGGCCAAGTAGAAGTGCTTCATACTCAGCCACATTATTTGTTGCATCAAACTCTAATCTGAATGCAAAATTGTAAGACTTTCCTGTTAGTGAAACTAGAACAATTCCAGCCCCTTTTCCTGATCTTGAATGTGCACCATCAAAGTTCATCTTCCAAGCCTTACTACTTTCTTTTTCATCCTTAAATTTTTCTTCAGCTTGTGCTAGGAAGTTTGAACAAATTGAGAAATTACCCATGTCAGACATTTGGCATTAGAACTCATTGAATGGCTCTTTAGGATCTTCTATGTGATACTTTCTTTTTGTTTCTCTAAAGAGTCTGAAATTCTCGGTTGATGGAGGAGGGCATGGGATAGTTGCAAAAGTCAAATCCATGTTTAGGCAACCACCCATGTGAGCTCCCCATTTTCTTGAGAGAAGCATACCCCAAGCATCTGGTACATCAATTACAAGCACATCCATCTGAAAAGAAAAATATGGGTGGAAAGCTAGCTTGACTAACAAATATATGATAATCCCGTGGGTTTCAATTTCCTTGGAATCCATGGCACATACATTGTGATAAGGCCTTGTAACTTTAAGGCTCAGTCTTTGCATAATTCCTTTTGTGATGATGTTGGATGAAGCTCCAGAATCATACATACAATTATGTAACCACTGATCATTTATTTCTAGAGACAAAAAGAAAGGGGGATTCTCTTCCTTGGTTCTATCTCTACTAGTCAAAACCACTGGAGGATCTTCATGCTGTTCCTTTTTTTTTCTTGATTTTTAACAACCATTTTATCATTTGGAACATTTATTGCTTTAAGTAATTTTTCCTTTTGTGAAGGAATTTTCAGAAGATCTGACACTAGAACCAATACCTTTGCATTCAAAATCCAACTACCTAAATCAACAGTTAGATCAACAATTGGAGGAGGATTAGTTACCTTGGGAAAGTTCGCTTGAGACTTGTTTGCACCATCTCTCCCTTTTCTCTGGTAGACTATTCCCTTATGTCTGGTCATCTCTAGGATCTGCTCATTTGTGGGCTTGTGTCCATACAACTTTGTAACATTATCATACTCTTCAACCACTTCATTTGCTTTCTCACACCTTTCTTGCATTTGAAGCCAGTAATCCATTGGCAAAGGGTGAGTTTCTCCAAAGTTATTTATGTGGTTAGAGCTTCTTGATTGCCCCACAAAGTTGTTTGTTGGAGGGAGGCCTTGTTCATTTATTTGACAAAATATTGGACAAGTGGACTCTTCGTGAAAATATTCACATGCTCTACAAAAAGTTGGTATTTGCTCATTTACCACATTATTAGACTCGAACTGATTAGGTGGCCTTTGCTCTTGTTGATGACCTTTCTTTTGCCATCTTTCATTATTAGGCCTCGATTGGAATCTGTTATTTTGATTTTGGGACGTCTCCATAGCTATCAACCTATTCTGCAATGCACTAAGTTGAGTAGCATGAGTTGCCTCCATTCTTTTAACCATCTCTGTTATGGCCTTTAAAGGGTCATAAGATGGATCTTTATTATCAGGAACTGCTGCTTTTTCTTTAGAATCTGACTGTCTTGAAGAACTATCTCTTGTGAATCCTGGAAAGTTTGACTTTCCTGACGCTTGCATGTTTTTATCAATCTTGTTAGCAGTTTCTTGAGCTACTTTGAGGTTGGTGGGTTCTTTTTCTCTTCGTTGATATCTCATCTCACCACCAAATGCCTCAATGTAGTATCTCAAGATAACACTATCTGGAGGCTTGATATCTGAATGCATGCTTGAAACTAGCTCGTTGAACTTCTTGTTGAACTCATCCATAGTTTCATTTTCGTTCTTCCTTATTGTGTTGAGGGCTGCCAAAAGGTGACGGTGATCTCTTTTCTCCCCCCACTTCTCAGTAAATTATCTAGGAGATCCTTCTAGGTCTTGAAAGAGTTATTTGGCATGTCTTTATACCAGTTTGAAGCATCGTCTTCTAAGGAAAGAACAAATAGCTTCATTTTAACATACTTGTGGTTGTGTGCAACACACCACTTATTTATACATCTCATAAATGACTTAACATGCATCTTGGTAGAAATAACATTATTTCCCTGGAAACTAGGTAATTTCTCAATTGCTTTTTCTGGAATAGCATGTGGATTATTATTTATTGCACTAAGTCACAAGGATCATAGATAGCCATTTCTGAAGTAAAACTTTTATTAACTGTTGGAATTTGTGTAGTAGAGCATAACAGTGATATCTTTAAAAATTTTCAGAAGAAAACAACTAGATCTAGAATATCAATCTGCTACTTATACAGATCTAGAATATTAAAGAGTAAGACTGTAATACAAGTCTGAAATCAATGCAGATCTAAACTCAACTTAGATAGGAATATATAGATCTACCCTCAAATTAGATAGAAACAACAGATCTAAACTTCAGCTTAGATAAAGACGTGTAGAGCTGAATTTAACATAGATAGAAGTACACAGATCTAAAGACATAACTAATCTGATCATTAAACCATTAGTCAATCTGTAGAAGCAGAGAATTAGAAACTTGATATATCATTTAGATCTGATAATAGTTAATGCTGGAACATGGATCTACAAATGATCAGACTGTATAGAACTAAAGCAATATTCCAGATCTGAAAGAGGTTAGAATGCATACCTTGTTCTGATCCTTACCTCTGAAGAAGTTACAGCCAACAAGGAGGATGTAGAACCATTTTGGGTTATGCTCAGTTAAAGGCTCAGTTCATAGATCAAGTGTGGATCTTTGTGCCAAAGACTGAAGGAACTTTCTAGCCACCAAACCCAAAGGCCACAGGGATAAAACACAAAACAAAAGGGGGCCCAAACCCTCACAGCAAAACCCTTACCCAAGAAAACTTTAGATCAGCAAAACTTGACTGTGTGTAAACCCTTGTTTCAACAGTGAAGAAACTAAGTCTTCAACAAATGGCACCCCCAACAAATTGCCTTAGCAAAAGGGGCCGCACAGCAGACATAAGAACCCTTAGAATGCCAGCAGTAAACACACAGTGGGCCACACCTCAAACAGCAATCAAATGGAAGGACGCTGCTATGCTAGAGGAGGCCAGATCTGAACTAGAGGAAGCCGCAGTTAGAAACTCAACCATAGCAAAGGAGAGGAGGCAGCTTGTAGGTGTACACAGCAAGTCAAAGAAGGCAGCGGCTATCCCTTCATCAAGTGTCAAGAGGCCGCAGCTACAGCAGGAACAAAGGGGCCGCTCTCACATATACAAGGAGACTGCAGACTTGCATAACCCCAACCCAGCAATAGAGGAAGGGAATAACTGCAGCAGCTTAGAGCATTCAAGGCAACCACAACAGGCCGCGGCTAACCCACAAGAGGACGCTCCTACAGCAAAGAACCCCACAACAAATAGGACGCGACACCCAGCAGAGGACACTGCAGGCAGGTAAGAGGACGTGGCACCCAACAAAGAGTCACGGTACCTTCAGACAGCAACAGCAAAACAAGAGGACTGAGGCCGCAGACTTGGAGAGACTCCACACTATCACAAGAAGAGAGAATGAATGTGAAACAGGTGTAGGGGGGGGGGTTTCTTAAATAGTACTTAGGTTAGGGTTAGGGCTAGTTTAAGTTAACTAAAAGTCACATGCTTAAATTTGTAATTTAAACATGTGACAATAATAATTTGTATTTAACTTTAAACATAACCCCTAAATAAACCAACAAAAGCCCAAACCAATCAACCAGGGGTAAGGGAGGGTTTGCAAGGTGGCATTACTCATTCCTTCATATCATATGGTGAACCTATTACTTTATCATCACTGCATATGGGACTTATCCCTCTTGTGGTTATGTCCTTCCTCAGGGAAGATCATGTACTATCAAATACTTGATTTAGAATCAAGTAGCCCCAAGACTTTTCCTGAGGTCTTATTCACCAAGGTCAAAGACCAAGGATCAACCCATGCCCCAGGCATGGGTACCCTGGACCCAGTCCAGGGGCCCTAGACATATCTAGGGGCTTTAGCATCTTGGTCCCAGACCAAGAAACCCATGCCCCAGGCATGGGTACCCTGGACCCTGTCCAGGGGCCCTAGATATATCTAGGGACTTTAAATGCTTGGTCCCAGACCAAGGAACCCATGCCCCAGGCATGGGTACCCTGGACCCTGTCCAGGGGCCCTAGACATGTCTAGGGGCTTTAATCTGCTTGGTCCCAGACCAAGAACCCCAGTCGTATACTGGGGGCCCTAACAAGGGTCTTTGTCATGGCACTAACTGTTTGGTCCCAGACCAAGTACCCCAGGAGTGCACTGGGGGCCCTAGATCTCGTCTAGGGTCTTAGCCATTCTTCAGGAGAATGGCTCTCGCAGCTGCTATAAATTTAACATTAACAAAGAGCAGGTGGATATTAGAAATGGACTCGGTTCCTAAATGACTAAGGACTCTACGATAAGAGGCTTTGGCTAACCTCCTTCGATAAACCTGTTCAGGTTCAGGAATGAAGTTAAGTAGGCCTTCTGAGTTCCTCCTTGTAGAATACTTAGTCAAATTGGAATTAAGTGGAGTCGCCAGATGGTTGAGTCTAGATCTGATAAACTACAAGCATAAAAAACTAAGTAAAACAAAAAGGAAATCAAAGTCGTGTTTCGGGAATAGAAAGATTTATCCCCGGCAGCGGCACCAAAATGTTGCCGCCTTATACACACCTGGGAGACGTGGAAGAAATCTTCAATCCACTCGGTGTGTCCTTGGGGGCAAGTGAGAGTTAAGGTGCTGTCACCTAATCCTCAACTCCTTTGTCTAGGCCAACTCCTAACGAAGCCAAGGGGGGTAGTCCCTAACAAAAATACTAAGGCTTGAACTAATCTAAATACAAGAAATGAATCTAGGAGTTTATTGTTTCATTAACCAACATAAAACAAAAATACACAGATCAATTCTTCACCACGATATATATCGAACATACACTTGCATAAAGGATACTTAAGACACAATTGTTAGATGCAAGTGAATTCAAATTTGCTTCCAAGTAAATGACTAAAAAAGAATGTGAAGCATATGGCTTTGCAAAATGTGTAAATGAGACTAGTGCCTTAAAGGTATCGTGGGCAATGTAGATCGTGCATTTTATTAAGGTAAATTGATGGTAGGTTAATGAGATAAATTTTATTGCATGAAAAGTAAAGTGTTTGTCTAAACTAGATTTGGCCTCTTAAGAGGTTATCCCTTTAGTTCAAAGATTTGCTGAGAACTTGCCAAAACCCAATGGTTTCACCAACAAGCTCACTAGAGGTGCCGGATGTCCAACACTGAGGGGAACGAGCCCGAGGTATTCAGTGAAACTTTGCACACTCCCTCTAGTCGGTTCTTAAAGCCAAGCAATAAGTCTCTTTTAAGATTTCCCTATTAATCTATGACCACTAACCAACTCAGCGTGTATGAAACTTACTCCCAGCAGATCGAGACTAGCTCGCAACTGGAAGGGTCAGGAACCGTACTGGGAGTTGAGGGGAGTTGTTTATTTTAAACAAATAAGCAAAACACTGAATTTGAAATGTTTTGTAATTACTAATGTCTTCACAGACCAACCTCTTTGGAGGAGCTGAGGAGAGTTTATTTGCCAAATAAATTGCAAAATTTGAGAAAACTGAAAATGAAAGGTAACTAAACAATTAAAGATTACTGTGATTGAAATTGAAATCTAATCTATGAAGGTTGTGTAGTGCTTTAAGATTGTGAAAGTGATTCCTTTTACTTGATCTTTAGATTATGAGATAAATTAAACTTAAATCAAGAAAAGAAAATCATGCATGAAAACTGAACATACCACCACACCGGTTCCCCCCTTAGGGGGTAAGAGGAAAGAGTGAGGCCTCCTTAGCCTCACTTATTTGATTGATTTACTTTACAATTGCCTTTCTTTCTTTTTGGAAGACTTGTGATCCTTATAACTCGGGATCACAAGTATTACAAGGTTTTCTTTGAAACTAGTCTTCAATGGTTCACTTTTTGGGTAAAAAAACTCCAATCTTGGTCAAATCGGGTATAGTTTCTCTCTCTTTATTCGATGACCTGCTAAGAAAAACAACGAACAAATTAACTCAAATTCACCTAAAAGATTTCTAAGTATAAAAAGAATTTTTATGACTTTTTGACTTATTAAAAGAGACTAAAGAATGGCTCTTTTAGTTGCTATTGTTTGCTGTCATAAAACAACAAGCAAAGACTGCTAAATAACTTGATCTAAGCAATACAACCACTTCACTTTTTCCTAAAGAAATTAAAAAAAAGAGTATGCAAAAATGAATTTTACTTCTAGATCTAGCTTTGGTTATGAAATGAAACTTTTGCCTAGATTTAAAGTATCATGCATTCATAAGATTTTACTTATTTATCTTTGAAAATGAAATCTATTTGCATGCAAAACAACAAGTAACTAAAGAGGAAATTAAAATTTAAGAAAGAGAGATAGAGAAAGAGAGGGTGTTCTCTTCGAAGATTGAATCTTGGGCTATGGGGTCCTTTGGTCAATGAAAGAGGGAAATGCTTGTTGATATCTTGAAGAAGTTGAAGGATGGATCTCCTATCCCACTCTCCTCCAAGCTTGAGTGACCTGTTTGATCTTATCCAATCCTTGCAAACACTTGTTAGAAAAATATATTTCTTACAAAAGAGACTTGGAAGACACACATTAGTTCATTGGAAAAATATACATTTTTTAAATCTCTAAATATAGGAAGATAATAGGATCTAAGCAATAAACAAATTGAATAAATCCTATCCTATTATGTGTTAACACATCTTCAGGCCTTATATGAAGTAGATATACAAAAATTGAATTAAATACCAAGTTACCTCAAGATTATGCACAATTGTTCAAGCATCCACACATTACAACAATGACCATAGACCTCCAAAGTCTTTTATTCAATCTTCAAAAACAGTGTTACAAGAGTATTACAATAGCAAGCATCAACTCCCAAGCTCCAACTAGCTTGTACAATGGGTTGAGTGCTTTATTTATAGTAAGAGGGGCGCACTACTCAAGGCAAATCTGTGTGCCACAGATGAGGGGCACACTTTTAGAGTGAGGACAAGTGGAATGGTAGGAGGGACGAGTTGTAGGTCTCCCCAAGTGCCAAGTAGCATAGGGCTGCCACTTTACAGAAATTAGGTGAAGGAGAGGGTGAGTCAGATATTTGGGAGAGGATCTCCCTTTGAGAATGCGCCACCACAAGGGAGAGGTGCGCACCTCCTTTTGAGCACATGCTCTTAATCCACCATACATACTATGTGCATAGCCTTTGACCAATAGGAATCATCCTATAACTGCCACCTTGCCTTTTGGGCCCTTAACTCATCCAAAATATGTCCCCACATGTTTCCCCAAATTTAGCATTTGCTGATTTTATTTGACTTTTTGGGGTTTTTTGAGTAAAATTGAGTTTTAAGTGATTAAAATCACTAATTTTACTCAACCAACTAGGTACTTAGTTAATATGGGTGCTCTAGGTCCAAAAATGAGCACCCCCAAGGCATATGAAGTCACCTAGTACCACTTTTTTAATACAATTTTATTTTTTAATTAAAAAATTCCCATTTTGCGGAAAATTTTTAATTAACTGAAAAAATTAAAAAAATCCTAAGGGGGACTTAGCACACTTCCATAAGACTCTAGGAGTATTTTTAGCATGGTAATATACATTAGACACTAGGCTTAGATCCATGCTAAGGCCTAACCATGAGTATATACTCCAACTCGTGAGAAATTGAGTGAAAAAACTCATAAATTATAAATTGCCTGAAAACGGAAAAATATAATTAATAAGTAAAAAAACACTCTAGAGTAACAACTCATGCCTAAGTCGAAGGTGGCTAAGACCTTGTAAAAGTTCATCATGCAACATCTCTTATTACAATTTTTATGGAAAAATGTGAAAAAGTTGGTCCTTATTAACCAGCTGAACTTCTGAACTTTGAGTTTTGAACAATAATGTTCAATCTTTGGCGGCTCGCTGAAAGTCCATCCTAGTGCAACTTTGATGGATAACGGGTACAAGACAAACATTTTCCCTGAGTTCACAGTGGTGGCCAGGGGGAAAATGGCCTAGGACAGTCATTCTTCTAGGATTTATGTCTGGATTATAAGAATTTTCCTTGTAGCCCATGGCATGGCTTTCAACATATGGGAGGACAGTCAATCTTCTAGGATGTTTGTCCAGATTAGAAGAATGGTCCTTGTAGTCCATTGTGTGGCTTTCAACATCTGGGAGGACAATCATTCTTCTAGGACGTATGTCCGAATTAGAAGAATGGTCCTTTTAGCTCATTACGGGGCTTTCAACCTCTGTTTGGACAATCATTCTTCTAGGACGCATGTCCGGATTAGAAGAATGGTCCCTGTATCACTTTGTTGAGTGACTTATGAGAGACACATTGTTGAGTGCGCCGAGTCCAACACGACTTATTCAACATCATGCCCGATTACTCAGATGGACTATGGCCTCGAGAGATGGTGCAAACGATGATATGATTTGATGCCAGGAGACTGTTGTACTGCATGGTGATAACCTGTGTAGCTATTAGTTGATTGCATTGGAGACTGTGTCTTTGGACAATAGCTATGTGCTACTACTAGGAGTGGTTGTGTACCACTGGATAGCAGTTTTGTGCTACTATGGATTGACACTGTTGTGATCTATATTGGACGACATTGTAGTAACTATGTGGTACTACCTGATTTCCATGGAGACAACCAGTAGTGTTGGAGGTGATTTCCAGCTAGATGGATAGTGATGATGATGCCTGTGACTTGATCTGCGTGATCATGAGATAGCCTGTGTGGCTATGATGATGCTACCTGTAGAATGGTCTGCAAGACTATGTGAGCCTTGCCCACAACATGTGAAATGGATGGATGTGTTGGAGACCATTATAGTTAACACCTCCCTAGCTAGGAGGGATTGTTGATATTATGGTAGTTGAGGGAGGTATTAACGTCCATGTGTAACCTCTGACTAGAATAGAATATTTCGAAAGCAAGGGAAACTGTAAACAAATGTGTAGAAACCCTAGAAGACAAGTCGGCTCAGTAAAAGAATTAATATTAAAGTATTACCCTCCAAAAAGAGAAGTCGACCTAGACAGTTGACAAGGAGCACTATATAGTATAAATAGAGGGTGCTTGAGCTCATTTGTACTCACTCACTCACTCTCTCAAGTATAGCGCAAGTTTGGAGTTGCAGCTGCAAGAATGGAAGGTGGATCTTCTGGGGTGATTCTTGGTCTCTCTCTCTAGCGCTATCTAGCCTAAGATATACGCCCTACCTTCTTGTATCTCTTGGTGGTATTCTTGGTGACATTCTTGGTGGTATTCTGATATTCTTGGTGGTATTCTTGGTAAGTGCAACTGCAACTGCAACTGTTGCAGTTGAGTACTGTCCTTGTTTTGTGGTTTTGGGACTTTCTGTCTGGTGCGCTATTTTTGGAGAAAGATGCACTCTCTTGGTTATCTGTTGGTTCTAATGCTGCTTCCAGAATCATTCTATCTAGCAAAGGTTGTGGTGCTTAGGGGTGGTTGCGTGCCTATAGTTGGGTGACAAAATTGTGATATTGTTTATGGTTAAATGAACACATCGAATATTTTAACATGGTTGCCAATTTTCTGTTGTGGTAAAGTCCCCCTTGCGGATAGGTGAAACCCCCCCTTGATCAAGACCCCTCTTTGATCTAAGACAGAAGGAAAACAAATGGTGTACTACTTTCCTCCTAGACCTATCTCAACAATTAAAATGAGAAGAGAAGGATGGATGACTTAGCTTTCTACGTCGGTTGTCCATCCTGCTCCAGCCTTTGATCTTGATGTCCAAGCTCCTAGGTGCAAGAAAAGTCCTGCAAGGAACAAAACGAAACCTCCTTCTCCCACACTATATTGTTAAGTAGAAACAGATCTATCTATGATGAATTAAACAACAATATACATGTATATAGTGAACACATAGGCATGAGAGGAATAGGCCAAGTTATGTATTAATGGAAACAAAATAACAGTGAAGCACTTACAATCTCAATCTCGTCGTTGCAACAACTCCTCCAAAGTCTCGTTTCCATCCCCTTCAATGTCACAAAATAATAGGTATGATGCTCCAAGTTCTCCGTCTCTTGAATGTCTCAAGATCAGAAGTACGATACTTTGAAATTATCCTCCTTTTTAACTGAAGAATGGCCTCCATTGTATAGGCATCGAGGCATCACAACCATAAGATAGTTTTGAGGAGAGGATGTGGTCAAATGAGGATTTGGCTCAACCAACAAGGTTGACCTTGCATTGAATAGGGGGTAGCTCAAACCAATCTCTTAACCAACTGAAATCTCTCAGAAACATCCTCAGAAATCAAGGCATGATGGTTGCAACTGGGTCGGAAACATCCTCAACCACCTCAGCTCTGATATCATGAAGATTTTCAGGTCCTATCAAGCTTGCCTACTGGGTTTGTCTTTGACCACAGTTAGGCTCTAAGTTTCAACTGTCTGATAAAGTATATGCTGTTGTTTTATAACAACTAACAATCTAAGAACTTCTTGCTGATTTGTTACAGTTGCACTTCCAATTTTAGGTGCTCTAGCATGTAGTTTTAGTAACCAGAAGTTCGCACATGCATACTAAAATAAGAAGTTCGCACATGCATACTAAAATAAGTGATGTTGCGCCCACACGGGTGTAGACGGATTGGCAAGTGCCGTGTAAATGGAAGGAAATTTGTAAAATGAAGTCTCATGTTCGATTCTCACCCGGATTTACTCGTGCGCCATTCTTGCGGGCTGGGTGGTTGCACCTGGGGTTATAGTGGTAGCTGACGGGGATCGACCCCGTGTCATGCGAGTACAAGAACCACGAGTTGCCGATTCCCCCAGTAAAAAAAAAAAAAAAAAAGGTGATGTTGCTCTCTTATACACACCTGGGAGACGTGGAAGAAATCTTCAATCCACTCGGTGTGTCCTTGGGGGCAAGTAAGATTTAAGGTATTGTCACCTAATCCTCAACTCCTTCGTCTAGGCCAACTCCTAGCGAAGCCAAGGGGGGTAATCCCTAACAAAAATACTAAGGCTTGAACTAAGCTAAGTATAAGAAATTAAATCTAGGAGTTTATTATTCATTCAACAATCAACCATAAATTGAAATACACCTAAACCAATTATTCATCCACAATATAACATCAAGCATATACTTGCATAAAATGATACTCAGGTACGTTTGTTAGATGCAAGTAATATTAAAGTTGCTTCAAATAGATATCAAATGTAAAATGAAGCCTGTGGCTTTGCTGAGTGTAAAATGAGACCAGTGCCTTAAAGTGAATTGTGGGCAATGTAGTTTGTGTGTTTTATTAGGATAAATTGATGTTGAGTTAATGAAATGGTTTGGGCCTTCTTATGTATCATTCACCAATCTAAAACTTGCCGACCGGGTGTGCCACAGATCCAACAAGGCGAATTGCCAGGTGATTTTGTTAATGTTTATGCCATTATTATAGTTCTTTGCATTTCAATAGATAAGAGCAACATAAGAACAAGATCACTGAGAAATACACATTCACAAGAGACACAACATTTATCCTGGGAAACTCTCTAGGGGAAGAAAACCCAACAAAAACTTCCTTATCATAAATTGCCAATACAATGTCAAGAGATAACTCAAACCAATACAGATAGTCCTCTCCAAAAGATGTGCCACTCTTCTCCCTCTCCAACTGGTAAGTTGCAGCTTGCCTCTTAAGAATGAGCAAGTGAGTTGTGTGATAAAGTGAGGCACTAGCCTCTCTATATATACAAGACTGGCACATGTGAAGGGTCTTCACTGGCAGGGCCGACCTCTCACTTTGGGTGGGTAAACCCACCTTTAATTTATTTCTGGGTCTCAATAATAACTACTGGGGCCGACTTCTTATTCTGCGTATTACAATTGTCCGTTGACCAATCCGCAAAAGGAGATTTGGTCCTAATACAATTACCGACATGATTAATCCATAGTGGGGATTAATCCTATAAATAATATATCAATAATAATAAGAATACTCTTTGTAGTTACATTATTTCAACACTCCTCCTTAACAAGAAGGGTATTCTTCAACAACATCAGGCGAGAGAGGTCTACATCATCAGTGGCATCAGGAGGACAATATCATCAATATCATCTTGGAACATTGGCTGGCATATTTATGAGTCATTGAAAGTTTTCTTCATCGGCAACATCGTCATTCTCGAAAGAATGCCATCATCATCTGCATCAATATGTATTAGTAAAAATGATACCTCATCACAGCACTAGGCTGACACATCACAGTACTACACTGGCTCAATATCACAGCTGATAAGCTGGTAGCTCAGTGTCAGTCACATCTTGCTTTACGTCTAACAACTAGGTCAGAAGCAAGGTATACATCCTCATCTTGCTTTACATCTAACAACAAGGTCAGAAGCAAGGAATCATCTTGCTTTACGTCTAACAACTAGGTTAGAAGCAAGGAACACATCATCATCTTGCTTTACGTCTAAAAACAAGGTTAGAAGCAAGGAATCATCTTGCTTTACGTCTAACAACTAGGTCAGAAGCAATGAATACACACGTCTTGCTTTATGTCTAACAGCGAGGTCAGAAGCAAGGAACACACAACGTCTTGCTTTACGTCTAATAGCGAGGTCAGAAGCAATGACTCATCTTTCTTTACGTCTAACAGCGAGGTCAGAAGCAAGGAACACACAACGTTTTGCATTACGTCTAACAGCGAGGTCAGAAGCAATGACTCATCTTGCTTTACGTCTAACAACGAGGTCAGAAGCAAGGAACACACAACGTCTTGCTTTACGTCTAACAGTGAGGTCAGAAGCAATGACTCATCTTACTTTACGTCTAACAGTGAGGTCAGAAGCAAGGAATATATATATACTCCCCCTTTCAGGATGGTCCTTTCGGACTATAACAAGCTTATCTCGAAAGTGTTCAAACTTTACACGAGATAGAGGTTTGGTCAACACATCAACAACCTGTTCATCCGTGCTAATGTACTGGAGCTTCAAGGCTCCTCTCTGTACCATGTCGCGGATGAAATGATAGCGGATCTCT
>ML776673.1:1276043-1301240 GCA_009831015.1 Picea engelmannii | reverse complement strand
CTCTCGCTTGATGCTGATGAAGAATACCCTTCTTGTTAAGGGGGAGTGTTGAAATAATGTAACTGCGAAGAGCATTCTTATTATTATTGTTATTTTATTATTAGGATTAATCCCCATTGTGGATTAATCATGTCGGTAATTGTTTTAGGACCAAATTCCCTTTTGCGGATTGGTCATCAGACAATTGTAATAGGCAGAATAAGAAGTCGGCCCCAACAGTTATTATTGAAGACCCAGATTTAATTAAAGGTGGGTTTACCCACCCAGAGTGAGAGGTCGGCCCTGCCAGTGAAACCCTTTCACACGTGCCAGTCTTGTATATATAGGAGGCTAGCGCCTCACTTTATCACACAACTCACTTGCTCATTCTCTTATGAGGTAAGCTGCAATTACCAGTTGGAGAGAGGAGAAGAAGAGTGGCACATCTCTTGGAGAGGACTATCTGTATTGGTTTGAGTTATCTCTTGAACATTGGATTAGCAATTTATGATAAGGAAGTTTTTGCTGGGTTTTCTTCCCCTAGAGGGTTTCCCAGGATAAATGCTGTGTCTCTTGTGAATGTGTATTTCTCAGTAATCTTGTTCTTACGATGCTCTTATCTATTGAAATGCAGAGAACTATAATAATGGCATAAACATTAATAGAGTTCTTGTAAACCTGTTACAACTTTGCATATGTATGGTAGCGCCTTGTAGTTGATGTGGGCTAATCTTCTATGCCAAAGTTCGCATGAGTTTTCGATGGCATGGGTCATGGCAGTTTCTGGGTGACCCTTCAGTTTATATAAGCCATTTTCTTCATTTCCGATGACGATTGCTTCATTTAAGGTTTCTCCCTTAGCCCACATAAGAACTTCTCCATCTATGAAGGCAACTCTATAGCCTTTCTTGTCTAAAGTTGATATGGAAAGTAAGTTCTTCTTTAAGCCCAGTACATAGAGTACGTCCTTCATTGTTATTGAGTTTTCTAAATCTAGCTTGTAGTTTGATTCTCCTACTCCCTTGATGGGATATTGATAATCATCTCCAAGAGTCACTTTCTGAGAAAACTTCTTTTCTGAAATACAAGAGAGAGTATTTTTCTTACCCGTCATGTGTTTTGATGCACTGCTATCAATGAGCCATGTGTCCTCTCAAGACATGGTCCTTAATCATCTTCATAGGTGGTTCTTCATCTTCGACTATGTGGGCATGTTGCCTTTTGTGCTCCCTCTTGTATTCTTCTCTTCTGACTGGACAAGAATTTGCCTTGTGTCCCATCTTATCACAATGATAGCATTGTATGGATGAGAGATCTCGTCCCTTGCATTGTCCTTTCTTTTGAATATTTCTTGGATGAGATTCTTGGTTGTTGAATTTGTTTGATGGTTGAGGTTCTCTATGAGTTTCCCTTTTGAAGTAGGGTTTCTTCCTTCCTCCTATTGTATGAGTAGCTAGGGCTTGATCATCATCCCTTGCTAGTAGTGCTTCATGGTTAGCTACCCTTGTCTCTTCTTGGATGCATTCTACCCATAGGCTCTCAAACTGTAGTTTCTCCTTTCTGGCACATATCGTCTGGATGAAAGCATCCCAAGGTCTTGTGAGACCATTTAGGGCCGTCATTATGAATTCATCTTCATCTATGGTGTCTCCAATCACTTTTTAACTATTCTTTAATTTCTGAAATTCGGGAGAAATATTCTTGAATCATTTCTCCTTTCTGCATCTTGGTATTCTTCAATTGAGATCTTAGGTTCATCTTTTGGTTGATGTTCTTTCCTTCATATAGTTTTCTTAGAGAGTCAAACATCTCCTTCGGAGTTTTCTTGGACGATACATACGGGATCAGGCGGTCTTTGATTGAATTTGCAATGATTCTTTGAGCCCTGATTGAGTCCTTCTGATGCTTCGCTTTCTCTACGACATCTTCAGGTTCCTCCACTTCTTCTTTGATGAATCTTGCTAGGTCATTCTCTGCAGGGATCAGACCGATCCTATACTTTCAGGCACAGAAGTTGTCTATGCCTTCTAGTTTCTCAACAAGCTTTGTGCTTGTAGACATCTTGTACTTGAGGCTATGAAAAATGACAAAAAATGAAAATGCTTAAAATCAAATTTTGACCTTACTAGGAGGTGCGCTTGGCTGAGGCAAGTAGCCTGGTGTACTTGGATCTGAGAAAATCCAATTTTTACCCCTTCAAACCTGATCTGCGGATTTCTGGACTGGTGCTTCTGGTACTTCTGGTACTTCTAGTACTGGTTTTCTGGTACTTCTGGTACTTTTGTGAAATTAGGGTTTCACTTTTTGGGAGATCCAACCACTGAAAAGGTGCGCTCTAAGTGCCAAAATGATCCTTGGGGGAGTGCGCAACTTTCTAGGTTGTTTTGGAGCTGAAAAGCTTCACTTTTGAAAAACCCTAATTTGCAGGTATTGCAATAGTGACATTTTTCTCTTGCGAAATATGTTTCTTTCAGGTTGGCTCTGATACCATGTTAATGTTTATGCCATTATTATAGTTCTTTGCATTTCAATAGATAAGAGCAACATAAGAACAAAATCACTGAGAAATACACATTCACAAGAGACACAACATTTATCCTGGGAAACCCTCTAGGGGAAGAAAACCCAGCAAAAACTTCCTTATCATAAATTACCAATACAATGTCAAGAGATAACTCAAACCAACACAGATAGTCCTCTCCAAAAGATGCGCCACTCTTCTCCCTCTCTCCAACTGGTAAGTTGCAGCTTGCCTCTTAAGAATGAGCAAGTGAGTTGTGTGATAAAGTGAGGCACTAGCCTCTCTATATATACAAGACTGGCACGTGTGAAGGGTCTTCATTGGCAGGGCCGACCTCTCACTCTGGGTGGGTAAACCCACCTTTAATTTATTTCTGGGTGTCAATAATAACTGCTGGGGCCGACTTCTTATTTTGCCATTTACAATTGTCCGTTGACCAATCCGCAAAAGGGGATTTGGTTCTAATACAATTACTGACATGATTAATCCACAATGGGGATTAATCCTATAAATAATATATCAATAATAATAAGAATACTCTTTGCAGTTACATTATTTCAACAGATTTGACACACGACACCTAGGGTAGAGGTCTTAGACAAATGATACCACTTAGAGATTGTCCTAATTTATCTATCAACCACTGACCAGCTCAGCGTGTATGAAACTTACTTCCAGCAGATTGAGACTAGCTCGCAACTGGAAGGGTCAGGAACCGCACTGAGAGCTGAGGGGAATTTGTTTATTTTAAACAAGAAAGTAAATAACTGAAATTGAAATGTGAGACTAATTACTAATCCAGACTGACCAGGCCTCTTTCGAGGAGCTGAGGGGATGGTTTATTTGCCAACTTGAAATTGTAGGAAATAAAGCTAACTAGCAATTAAAGTGTTACTTTCCAATATGAAAACTAATCTATGTGAAGGTTTATTCAACTTTATTGATTAATGTGAGATTGTAGTGCTTTGTGATGAATTGAAAGATTACCTTTAGCTTATCCTTAGTTATGAAAATTGAATTTAGGCTAAAATTGCAAAATTGAGACAAACACCAAAAACACCGTTCCCCCAGTGGGGATGAAGAGTGAGAGCTTGTAGCCCCATTGATTTTAGTAAAAAATTTACACAACTCATTATGGGAGTGAATTGTGACCATTCATTAGGGGGGTCACAAGTCTTTACAATGTTTACAAAATACTTATTGAAGAAAATGGATGCCCCGGGGGGTCCCGGATGCTCCAAATCCACCCAAAATGGACAAAACTTCCTCTTATCTGTTCGTTAACCTACACAAAACAGCAAACAAACAATGACAAAAGATGCCCAAAAACACTTTGGAAGTGTCTTGGGTTATTAGTAGGAAAGCCCCAAAATTGACTAAGTAAATTAGCATAAAATGAACAAAAGTGAACTAAGAAGAGTAAGCAAAAGAGCTTGTCTCCTTAGGGTTTTTTTCTGCTGTTTTAAAACAACAATATAAAGACACTCTAATTGCCAAATATGGAATTGAAAGCTTTAGGAAAAGAACCATCCTTTAACTTCTAAATTTTTTGAAAGAAAAGCATGCTAAAGGAGACTTTTCCTATGCTAGATCTAAGTATTTAGATGAAACTTGAAAGCACAAACTTGAATCTAGTTTATCTTATGCATGTACACTTAGATATTCAGAATTTGAAATAAAGATAGATCTAAGCTACTTGCATTTCCAACAAAGTAACCAAAAATTTAGATTTTCTTTGAGAAAGAGTGAAGGGAGAAAATTGTAGCCTTGGAACCCTTGGGCAATGGAGTCTTTAGATGAGCTAAGGAGGGATTGAGTCTTTAGATCCTTGAAGTTGTGAAGAGACAAGCAAGTTTCATCACCACTCCAAGCTATGATAACCTGTAAGCTTTAAAATCTTGCAAATAAATTTGTTAACAAAAATGGTGTCACCTACACAAGAAACTTGAAGAGTATGTTAGTTAACCAAAACATGCATACACATCAAAATCTCTAAATAAATGAACAATAGGATTAACAGCAAGCTAGATAAATCCTATCCTACAAGATGATAACATCCTTTCAAAGGCCAATATAACAAATCCTATCCTACAAGATGATAGCATCCTTTCAAAGGCCAAGATAACAAATCCAAAGAAGAAATTAGGCAAGGCGCACCAAGTGTGAGGAGAGGGGAGCCAAGTGGTGAGGTATGGGCTGCCACCTCTCCGACATGCCAAGATCATGCCAAGTGTGAGACAAATGGGGGAGTAGAGGGGCGCCACCTCTCAAGAGGTAGGCTGCCCTCTCTAGAATGCGCCACCTCTCCAAGAGGGGCGTACCTCCCTTTTGGCACATGCTGAAAACCAACTCATACATGCCCCACTTTATTTCTTTGATCAATGAGAGTTGTCTTCTAGTTGCCACATAGCCTTTTGAGGCTTTATTTCGTTTCCAACATGTCCCCACATGTTTCCTTAATTTTTGCCCTTGCTGATTTTTTATGATTTTATTTGACTTTTTTGGGTTTTTGGAGTAAAATTAATTTTTAAGTGATTAAAATCACTAATTTTACTCAACCAAGTGGGTACTTAAGTAATATGGGTGCTCTAGGTCCAAAAATGAGCACCCCCATGGCATATTAAGTCCCCTAGTACCACTTTTTTAATACATCTTTATTTTTTAATTAAAAATTGCCGAATTCTAACAATTTTTTAATTAACTGAAAAAATTAAAAAACCCTAAGGGGGACTTAGTACATTTCTATAAGACTCTAGAAGAATGTTTAACATGGTAATATACATTAGACACTAGGCTTAGATCCATGCTCAAGCCTAACCATGGGTATATACTCCATCTTTGGAGGGATTGAGTGAAAAAACTCATAAATTATAAATTGTCTGGACGACAAAATATAATAAATAAGTGAAAAAACACTCCAGAGTACAACTCATGTTTATGACTAGGTGGCTAAGACCTTTTACAAGTTCATCATACAACATCTCTTATTACAAATTTTTTTTTGGAAATGTAAAAAGGTTGGTTGTTATTGACCGACTGGACTTTTGAACTATAAATTTTGAACAACACTGTTCAATCTTTGACGACTCGCTAGAAGTCCATCCTAGTGCAACTTTGATGGATAACAAGTACAACACACCTAAAGATCTTTACAACTGAAAATAAGTAGATCTAAGAAACTAACACATGCATTTTTGTACACAGGTATTTTTGGTCAACATGACCCTGGATAAAACCCTCCCGGGGAAAACCAGTTTGGGATATATGTCTATATAATGATGATCAAAGGAAGAGATACAACAAGTAATGAAATACAATGGAACCTGTATACATAGCAAGCTCCTCACAAGCCTTGCCAGAAGAACCAGAGAAAGAAGTACCCAAACTCAGGTGCGCCCTCTCCCTTTGTTGCCCTCTGCACTGAACTGAAGCGCTCTAGCTCATCTGTAACCCAATGAAGAAATCCCTCCACAGGAATGTCCTCTCCTGTGCTGCCTCTCCACTGAAACTGTTAGAACTCAAATCCTCCAAGAAAATCTGCTATCAGGTAGCTGCCAGTCCTCTCCACAGGTGCACCTCCTCCTAGCAAAAATTATCACCATAAATAAACTGAGCCATAAACTGAATGTCTCTCTCCACAGAAACAAGCGCCCAAGCTCTCCTCTCCCTATACAACATACCTCATCTCAAGGTGACAAGTCCTCCTCCTCTGATGAGCAAATGAAGGATAATAAATGTGCCTCCTCTCCTAGATGCGCCCCTCCTCCATGTAAAATGCTCCCTCACAGAAATGGAAGCTATGGCTCCATGAAAATACTCTCCATGCAAGCTCAAACCAAACACAAGCTTCTCCTCAAGCTCTCAAGGGTTTTTCTCAAACCCTCATGAAGTGCGCCCTCCTTCTCCTCAAGAAATGTGCCCCTCTTCTCTTCTCCAAAAACTCACAAGTGAAGAATGAGTCTCCAAAACTCACTTTACCCTCTCTTTAGCCTCTTTGAGCCAACCCTAAAAGATCAATGGCCTAGATTAGATCTAGCCAAGTCTAATCAATGGGTGAGATCTCATACAAAAATCTCACTAAGGAAACCCACTTTCCTTAGTTTCTTTATGTTTATTAATTCACTCACATTGTGAATTAATTGTCACTTTATGACTTAAGTGACATATTTCACTTTTGACTTAAGTCTCCTAAGTCAAAGTGAAATTAGAATCATAAAGTAAAGTACAAGGGTAATAGACTTCCCCCGTTGTGCTTAGAGACTCATAAGCACATGGGGACCACTTTCCAAGGTACCCAAATCTCAACACTTATTTCATGGCTTATGGTGTCATTTAGTCCCTTTTTATGAGGACCTTCATGGAGGGTGCACTTTCTCTTGAGTTACCACTTTGTAAGCGCTATGTTTTTCTAAACCCTTGAATCTTCCTTTTTACTGTCCTCTTATCATATTTGCAAGTCTCCCTTACAAGGTTTCAAGCTATAACATCACTGTTTTGGGATTAGGACGAATGTAGAAAGGGTAGAGCTCAAGTTTGGAGCGGCTTTTTAGTGTCCTTTGGTATTCTTTCTTTCTTTCTTTAGCATTATTCTTTCTTTGTTCTTCTTTTGCTTAGCAACTTCAATCAACCTCTAGGCCTTCAACCCCTCTTCTCATGAGAGAATAGACCATGACCCATTACTGAAGTTTAGTGCATTGTGACAGGCTCCAGGATGGAAAGTGTTAAATATGGTGGGGAAATAGAACATTACCCTTGTGAGGCCCCCCTAGTAGTGCCCCTTTTCCCTTCACGGTGACAACATGGGACTAGGGAACATATGTTGGCCAACAATGTGAAACAAGGAAACAAACATAACTTCTTGAGCTTATGATTGATTATCCAACTTCAACCAATGATCCTCACTCAAATGCCTAGTATATTAAGCACAACTCTTTGCATGGAAGAAAGACTAACATACCTTATGGTGATGTTGGCTTACCATCTTCTCCATACATTGAGTTGACTTGATGTCATGAGTTTGACTGGTCCAAAGTAGAAGAGGCAATTTGAGGTGGGCTACTGGGTTGCTATCTGTGGACATGTTGATCATCATCATGGTTGGGATCACTATCTTCATTGTGGGCCATGAGACATGATCTCCTTCAGTTACCCCTAGGCATGGGGGGTAGCAAAACCCTTGGTGATATATTCGCCATCATGATGTTTGCAACATTGGTAATGATTAATAGCAAAAAAGCTTGCGTAGTTGAGATACATTTTCTTCAAAGGATAACACAAACTCTTTCATGAAAAAAGTGTCAATTCGAGATGATTTTTGAATGAGAGCCTGGAAATATATTCTTTGGCTCTTGTAAACAATGAATAATATGATATATCTTATGAGAATCTTCTTCACTCATTATCGTCTTGTGTAATAGAAGTTTGGTCTTGGAATTTTTTTATAGATAATATCACATTACTTCGAAGGCTATTTATGCTTCTATGTCATTTTGTGACTCATCCTTCGACTTCTCTTGGCATTGTTATTCCCATTTTGTGGATAACTAAGGAGATTATGTCTCGAGGCCCTCAGGTTGCAGATATGGAGTACCGAGAGACTACATGACCAACAATATCCTTTTGTACAGATGGAGACCCTTCTCACCACCACAAAGGTCGCAGATTTTCAGATGGTATCCACCACATTAGCTGGCTTCCGTAAGGCAGTCGACCTTGCTCCATGAGGTACACGTTAGTATTATGGTGAACATCATTTCAATTTTTAATGCATTTAAGTATGTTGTATCTTAGATTGCTCTAGATTTCATGATATATGCTTGGACATTATACCTTTTGCACTGTTTCACCTTGATGGTTGACATTGTGCCCTAGTAAGTGTTCTTCTTTGAGGATGGGTTTTTCTACTAGGAACTCCCTTGGAGAGCCATTGTACCATTCCCGACCATACTTACTGTTAGAATATAATGGATGTGCTCATTTTACCATCGACAATATCACTATTGTCACCCAACCGTAGGCCGAAGCCACCCTCCGAGCACCTTAACCTTGACAAAGAATCACTCCGGAAGCAAACTCTAGGCTAGATAGCCAAACAAAGGGTAGCACACCTTTCTCAAAGGATAGCGCACCAAACAAGAGCTGATCAGATAGTCCAAACCATAACCAAGAGATAGTCCAAGCCAAAACGCAATCTACTAGTTGCAGCAGTTGCAACGGAAGCTTTCCTCCAAACTTATGCACAAACTGGGCAACTGCAGTGTGCACAAGTGCTGCTCTGCAATTCTGAGAATGCCTGCCAGACTGAAGACTGGCCTCCTGTATTTATACTAACTCTGGCTAACTGCCTGGGCCGACTTCTCATTTTGGGTGTCTATTTACTTAGTATATAATATTTCTTCTGGCCGACTTCTTCTCTTGTAGGCTAATAACCTAATACCAATTATCCTCTTGAGCCGACTTGTCTTCTAGGGTTATTAGCCAACTCATTAGGGTTTCTTCTTGCTTCCCGAAATATTCTATTCTCGTCAGGTTTACACGTGGAGGTAAATACCTCCCGTAACTACCATAATGTTAACACTCCCTCCTAGCTAGGGAGGTATTACAGGTAATGCTCTTGAGCACAAACATACCATTCACTCGGTAGCATCAACATAGTTGTATAGACTATCTCATGACTAGATCATGATTACTATCATCACCATTAGTGTCATCAGCTGCATTATCTCTCGAAACCATACTCTATCTGAGTAATTAGACATGATGCCGGATAAGTCACTCACACCATAGAGTGACACAAGAGCCATTCTTCTAATCTAGACATATGTCCTAGAAAACAAATGTCCTAAACCATTTTTCGTCTGGGAAATCTCTGTCCATTGATCATCCATCTAGCTGATAATCATTTTCAACACTGCCGATAGTCTTCAAGGCAATCAGAACAATATCATTCAATAGAACACAACCATGTCTATCTGTAGTAGTACACAACTACAATCCAGTGGTACACTACCACACCAAGTAGCACACAGGTACTTGATCAATGACGCATAGTCATAAACAGTGGAACACATCCACCACAATAGTATACATCTACTGTCTAGAGACATACAGTCTTCATAGCAATCATCTAATATCAACCTGCACAGAAACAATGTTATAATATAAACTTAATCATCTGGGCCATTCTTCCACTCACATCTGTGAGATCTTGGAAGAGCATCTTCCCTCATAAGGTCAAACATCAATGATGAGCTATCTGGACTATTCTTCTCAAGCAAGGAAGAATAACTGTCCTGATTTCTGAGCCTGGACCATTCCCCAACCTGGGCCATTCCTCCGACACTAGACAAAGTGTAACCTGGAGAGAATGAGTCTGCCCTAAGGAATGTCTGTCTCTGATTGCTGAACCTGGACCATTCCCCACCCTGGGCCATTCCTCTGACACCAAACAAAGTGCAACCTGGAGAGAATGAATCTGCCCTAAGGAATGACTGTCTGAACCATTTCCTAAGGAAATGACTGTCCTGCACCAACCTCCAAAACGAACCATTCCCCATGTTAACCACAATGGGAAATCGCTGTCCGACGAGGCGGGCTAGTCTTCTTGAGTAACCCTCAAGAAGAGAGACTGCCCTAGACCATTCCCCATGTTAACCACAATGGGAAATCACTGTCTATGGTACATCAACAATCCATCCAACCATTTTCATTACGAAAATGACCGTTCGATCTGGACCATTTTCCGAACCGGAAAATGCCTGTTCGTCATAAATCTCAAACCACTTTCCGAACTGGAAAGGAACTGCTCATCCTGGACCATTTTTCGAACTGAAAAATGATTGTCCATCAATCAATAACACATGAGTGCTCCCTCCCAACCTGTGAGTCATCTCTTCCTTTTTCAATAAGGAAGTCGTCTCCACAAGCTCCAACTTGAGTACGCAAACTCTTTCATCTTGGACAGAAGCTTTACCAAAATGTCTGCTTATCTGCTCATCTGTGGAGATATGTATTGGAGAAGCACTTTCTCCTTTCTGGACTTCATCACGAATAATGTAATGCTTGATCTCAAATGTACTTCAGTCTGGAACACTAGGTTTCTCTGAAGGCTTCATATAGCTCTGATCAATAAGGTATATCATTGTTGGATTTCTCTTTGGTTCCTGCTAGCTCACAACATCGTGGCAAGGGTCAAATTGGAACATATCCATGTGGCACTTCTTCTGTCATCATGAGATCTTTGTCATGGATTGGCAATCCATCATCTTGATCTTCTGAGTAATCATTCTGATACAATATCTCTGTTATAGAAAATCTTCACCACGCTTCTGCTGTGCATTGGAGGTTTTCCACCAAGTTGTCTTCTTCCATCTGCATACAAGGGTCTCTTTCTGGTATGCCTCAAAGCCTTGAGGTTGCTCTTCATATGCTCTTTGTTCAATTTCTCTAGAGAACAATCTTTGCATTCATCTGATGTAGAACTCCAACCCATGGATATTTCAGATGATATAATGACTCATGTAGAGTTATGTCTGGTTTACTGGAACAAGTAATCATCATAGTCTTCTCCCTCCATCTGGGAGAACCTCTAGTTTTGGATCTTTCAATGCTTTCATTCATATACACTGTTCTTCATCACACCTTTCAGTTCCTTTGCTTGATTGCTTTTAGTGAGTTCATATCAGGCTGGTAATCTTGTGATTCTCGATACAATGACTGGTTGTTTTGGCTTCTCTTTCTTTCTTGGAATCTTCATGTTCTTCCTCATGTTTTTCTTTTAGCTCTTGGGTCCATGGAGTTTCTTATAGATTCCACGCCCTAAAGATTCCACTTCTTCTTTTCATCATAGGATCACGGATGTGGATGGACAACTAGGGATACTTTAAGGCTTTTCTTCGAAGAAGACTTGTTCTAAGGTCGAATTGAACACGTACTGGCTTTCATGGCTGCTACCATGGATATATACTTCATCGTCTTCAATGGATCATAGGATTAGCTCCCTCCTAATCCTTGCTTCATGTATGAGTGCATGTTTTTCTTTTGGAAATATATAATCGGCTCCCTCCATCTAGTAGAGTCCACGCTTCCGTCTGCATCCTTATTGTCTTCTGGAAAGTGTCATAAGTCTTTCTCCAATTTTCTTTTGATTGCTGACTTCTTTCTGTCTTTGCTTCTTCTAAGTTTCTTCAAGATTGATTTTGATTTCGGCTTGTCTTGTAATAGCTTCCACATGATTTGTTTGATGTATTTCATCCTTTCATATGTATTATCTGACTTGTATAATGATAGCAATCCTTATCTTGTTGTTATTCCATAGGTATAGTTCTTCTTGGAACATATTATCTTCTAAGAGATAGATATACAAGATATGTACAGACACTATGCAAACAAGATATGTACAAGAACTATGAAGAGTATTGTTACCTTGTCTTAGAAGAAGAAATCTGTTTTATCCTACTTGGTCTTCTTTGTAGGTTCCTTTTCTTCGGCAACTGATGCTTCATGTGTCCCCTTACTTTTTTTTAGCTCGGGACAATGATTCTTGTAGTGACCATACTTTCGACAGTTGAAGAATTGTATTTCTGACATGTCTTTCTCTTGATTTGGCTTCTTCCTTGAACCAAACTTCCTTTTGTTCCTAAAATTCTTGAATCTTGTTGTAAAGGCTTGATCATTATACATCTTTTGGGGTTTCTCTTTTGCACTGATCCTTGATTCTTCTTGAGCACAACAAGTCCAAAGTTATTCAAATGTAGGATACTCCTCCCTTGTGTTCATGCTTGCGGCAAATGTATCCCATGTCTTGGGAAGACCATTGAGTACTATGTTTACCAATTTCTTGTCTGAAATGATCTCTTCAATAGCTTGTAGTTGATCTCTTAACTGAGAGATCCTCACAAAGTATGATGTTATGCTGTCATCATCATTCATCTTCATGTCACGGAGCTCATTCTTCAAACTCATTACTTGTCCAATGTTTCTAACTGAGAAGAGGTTTGTTAGGGCATCGTACATCTTCTTGGATGAGTCTAGATGGGAGATGTAGGGTATCAAGTGGTCTTTTATAGAGTCCACTATGATACTCATGGCATTGATGTCACCGTATTTGAACTTTTCCATAACTGCAATGCTCTGCGGTTCTTTCTCTTTTCCTTCTTCAAACTCTGGTTTCGCGATCTCTCCTTTCACTATATCCAACACTTTGTTCTTGGCAAGGATGAGATCAATCCTTGTCTTCCATGCTCTGAAGTTAGAAGCTCCATCTAACTTGTTTTTTGACTTCATGGAGTAGGTCATGGCTTCTTTGACTTGGTCAAGCCTAGATTTGACCAAAAACTCAAACTTAACGTCTTGGCTTGTTGAGAGTAGCAGGAGGTGCGCTAGGCTAGGGCGCATTGGTCTATTCGGAAATTAGGTCAATCCCTTCACTAAAGGTGCCTCAACCAGAGGATTAGGGTTTCTGCAACTTCACCTGGTAGTAACCCTAGCGATAGTGCTTCGGTGACTGCTTCGGCTAGAAACCCTAGCAATCGTTCTTCAACGAGCTTAATATCCTTATGGCTATGCTTCCTTCCAGTGGTTAGACTGAATGAAGGAGGTGTGGGCCCATAACCTGTTAGAATATAATGGATGTGCTCGTTTTACCATCGACAACATCACTATTGTCACCCAACCATAGGCCGAAGCCACCCTCTGAGCACCTTATCCTTGACAGAGAATCACTCTGGAAGCAAACTCTAGGCTAGATAGCCAAACAAAGGGTAGCACACCTTTCTCCAAGGATAACGCACCAAACAAGAGCTGAAAGAACACCCACACTATAGACCTAGCACACAAAAGGGTGCTCTCAAAAACCAAGAAGGCTAGCGCCCAAGAGAGGTGCGCACTTCAGCCCTAGAATATGTACTTGCTGAAATATCCAAAATCACATGTGTGTTGTATTTCCTCAATGGGGAAATCACCTTTGTTTATACTAGATTGGACACATCAAAAGTGGTGTCTATTGGCACAACAGGGCCGACCTTAATAACTCAAAATATTATTAATAATTACAATATTAATTACCTTTTACATTAATTATCTTTCAGTTTATGGTGGGGTTGACCTGTGCCCTTTACATCACAATTAGGGTTACAAGTAAATCTTACTCTTCGACAGTAGAGCAAGGGATCTCACACACCCACTAGTGCTCAACCACTAGGGGCACGTCCACTTGTGCTCAGCCACAAGGATGTCCAACTGAACAGATCTCAATCTCACTGAGTCTCACAGGAGAATCATCTGGACACACACTCACTAGTGCTCAGCCACTAGAATCACGTCCACCTGTGCTCAACCACAGGGACGTCCTACTCAACAGATCTATATCTCACTGAGTCTCACAGGAGAATCATCTGGAGTACCACATCGTCTCAACTCTCTACACAGAGGAGAACAATTCAACAATACACCCATCACATGGGCACCTTCACCTCTCACAGGGGTATACTCATCATTTCATCTCAAACAACACACCCATCTCATGGGGATCTTCCCCACACATGGGCACACAACGTTCCATCTCAGTCTCAGAGAGGAACGACACACCCATCTCATGGGAACACCCAACTCATGGGCTCTCTCACAGGCTGACTCACTCAGTCTGTGTCCTGGAGGTTGTCTCACGCAGCTGTAATCATCAACACTCCCTCTCAGCTAGGGAGGCATTCTCCACCAGGCCAAGTCTCTTGCAGAAGTACTCGAACTTCGTCTTGGCAAGCGGTTTGGTGAAGATATCTGCAATCTGCTCTTGTGTAGGAAGGTACTGCACGTGTACTGCTTTCCTCTGCACCATGTCTCTGATATAATGATATTTTATCTCAATGTGTTTCGATATATCGTGATACACAGGGTTTTCAGAGAGCTTCACACAGCTCTGGTTATCACAATGACTAATGGTAGGATCTATCTCATGATCAAATAAATTTGTCAAGAGCTTGTGAAGTCACATTGCTTCGCGGACTGCCACACTCAATGCTATATACTCTGCTTCTGCGATACTCAAGGCCAAAGAGCTTTGTTTCTTGCTTCACCAGGAAACCATGGCAGACTCCAAGGTAAAACAACAACCCGATGTGCTCTTCCGATCCACTGCACTCCTTGCCCAATCTGCATCGGCATATCCCTGCAAACTCAAGTCTACACTGGAGGCATATCTTAGGCCATATGCTTGGGGATTTTCAATGAAAACAATGTGAGCTAGATAAACAAAAATTGCATAAATGTTACCTCACAAGAACAACAAGAGTACTCGAATAGAACACCATTAGAACACCACAAGGACACCAAGAGTTCCTCCAAAGCTTCACTTCTGTTATTGAAAAGAGTGGCTGCAATAGGGCAACAATATTACAAGAGAGAAAATGGGGAAGAGCAAGAGAGAGTGAGGAGAAAATTGGGCTGCATGGAGTTGCTATGAAATTAGATGTCAAAATGAGGAGAGGAGGGTTTCTTTTAAGGGAGAGAGGGAGAGAGGACCCCCCTTCCATGCTTTCCAAGTTTAACTCCCAAAAAAGGGAGACTCACTCAAGGGGGGGACCACCATGAGAGAGGGGAAATCCCACTAGGAGATGAAACTCAAAAATGGGGGAAGAAACCCCCTATCCTAAGTTTAAACCTCTCTCTAATGCCCCAAGGGGTCACCTAATGTGTGGAATGGCCCCCCCATGTGGTCCCTGTTGTCCTCCTTATACACACCTGGGGTAACACGGAAGAAACCTTCAATCCACTTGGTGTGTCCTTGGGGGCAAGTCTCGAGTCAAGGTGCTGTCACCTGATCCTCAACTCCTCTGTCTAGGCCAACTCCTAGCGAAGCCAAGGGGGTTGTCCCTAAAAAAATAATCTAAGGTTCTTTAACTAAGAAAGAAAAAAAAACTTTAATCTAGAAGTTTATTGCTTGAAATAAAACTTAACCAATCAACATTTGGCATTCATCATCATCATCATAATCATAAAGTACTTGCTCATAAACATACATATATCAAAGGATACAAGATCTGCAAGATTTTAGCATGTAAGTTAGACAAAATGCATAAATGTAAATCTCACATAAGATAAATAGATATACCAATTACCAGTGCCTTAAATGGAGTCGTGGGCAATGTAGATCGAAAGTTTTATTAAGGTATATTGATGTTCAGTCAGTGAAAGAATTTTAACTGTATCCTTATTGTATATTTCCAAAAGAAAAACTTGCACTCATACATGAAGCAAGGATTAGGAGGGAGCTAATCCTATGATCCATTGAAGATGATGAAGTATATATCCATGGTAGCAGCCATGAAAGGCAGCATGTGTTCAATTCGACCTTAGAACAAGTCTTCTTCGAAGAAAAGCCTTAAAGTATCCCTGGTTGTCCATCCACATTTGTGATCCTATGATGAAAGGAAGAAGTGGAAACTTTAGGGCATGGAATCTATAAGAAACTCCATGGACCCAAGAGCTAAAAGAAAAACACGAGGAATAACATGAAGATTCCAGGAAAGAAAGAGAAGCCAGAACAACCAGTCATTGTATCGAGAATCGCAAGGTTACCAGCCTGATATGAACTCACTAAAAGAAATCAAGAAAGGAAATTGAAAGGTGTGATGAAGCACAATGTATATGAATGCAAGCATTGAAAGATCCAGAACTAGAGGTTCTCCCAGATGGAGGGAGAGGACTATGATGATTACTTGTTCTAGTAAACCAGACATAACTCTACATGAGTCATTATATCATCCGCAATATCCATGGGTTGGAGTTCTACATCAAATGAATGCAAAGACTGTTCTCCAGAGAAATTGAACAAAGAGCGTATGAAGAGCAACCTGAAGGATTTGAGGCATAGCAGAAAGAGACCCTTGTATGCAGATGGAAGAAGACAACTTGGTGGAGAACCTCCAATGCACAACAAAAGCGTGGTGAAGATGTTCTATAACAAAGATATTGTATTAGAATGATTACTCAGAAGATCAGGATGATGGATTGCCAATCCATGACAAGGATCTCATGATGACAGAAGAAGTGCCAAACGGATATGTTCCAGTTTGAGCCTTGCCACGATGTTATGACCTAATGGGGAACAAAAGATGAATCCAATAATGACACACTATATTGATCAGAGCTATATGAAGCCTTCAGAGAAAACCATTGTTCCAGAAAGACCAAAGTACCTTGAGATCAAGCATTACATTCTCCATGATGAAGTCCATAAAAGAGAAGTGGTTCTCCAATAGATATATATCTCCACAGATGAGCAAATAAGCAGACATTTTAGTAAAGCTTCTGTCCAAGATGAAAGAGTTTGCGTACTCAAGCTGGAGCTCGTGGAGACGACTTCCTTATTGAAAAAGGAAGAGATGACTCCCAGGTTGGGAGGGAGCACTGATGTGTTATTGATTTATGGACAGTCATTTTTCAGTTCGAAAAATGGTGTGGGATAAGTAGTTCCTTTCCAGTTCGGAAAGTGGTTTGAGATTTTTGACGGACAGACATTTTTCAGTTCAAAAAATGGTTTAGATTGAATGATCATTTTCGTAATGAAAATGGTTCGATGGATTGCTGATGTACCATAGACAGTGATTTCCCATTGTGGTTAACATGGGGAATGGTCTAGGGCTGTCTCTCTTCTTGAGGGTTACTCAAGAAGACTGGCCCGCCTTGTCGGACAACGATTTCCCATTGTGGTTAACATGGGGAATGGTTCGTTTTGGAGGTTGGTGCAGGACAATCATTTCCTTAGGAAATGGTCCGGACAATCATTCCTTAGGGCGGATTCATTCTCTCTAGGTTGCACTTTGTTTAGTGCTGGAGGAATGGCCCAGGGTGGGTAATAGTCCAGTTTCAACAATCAGGGACAAGCATTCCTTAGGGTAGACTCATTCTCTCCAGGTTGCACTTTGTTTAGTGCCGGAGGAATGGCCCAGGGTGGGGAATGGTCCAGGCTCAGAAATCAGGACAATTATTCTTCCTTGCTTGAGAAGAATAGTTCAGATAGCCAATCATTGATGTTCTACTCTGTGAGTGGAAGAATGGCCCAGATGATTCAGTTTATATCATAACATTTTTTCTATGCAGATTGATATCAAATGATTGTTATGAAGACTGTATGTCTCTAGACAGTAAATGCATACTATTGTGGTGGATGTGTTCCACTGTATGTGACTATACGTCACTGATCAAGTATCTCTGTGCTACTTGGTGTGGTAGTGTACCACTAGATTGTAGTTGTGTACTACTATGGATAGACACAGTCTTGTTCTATTGAATGATATTGTTTCGATTAGCTTGAAGACTATGAGCAGTGTTGGAAATGATTATCAGCTAGATGGATGATCAATGGACAGAGATTTCCTAGACGAAAAATGGTCCAGGACATTTACTCTTCTAGGACATATGTCCGGATTAGAAGGATGGTTCTTGTGTCACTCTATGGAGTAAGTGACTTATTCAGCATCATGTCTGATTACTCAGATGGAGTATGGTTTCGAGAGATGATGCAGCTGATGACACTGATGGTGAAGATGGTGCTCATGATCTAGTCATGAGATAGTCTATACAACTATGTTGATGCTACCGGGTGAATGGTATGTTTGTGCTCAAGACCATTACCTGTAATACCTCCCTAGCTAGGAGGGAGTGTTGATATTATGGTAGCTGCGGGAGGTATTTACCTCCACGTGTAAACCTAACGAGAATATAATATTTCGAGAAGCAAGAAGAAACCCTAATGAGTTGGCTAATAACCCTAGAATACAAGTCGACTCAAGAGGATAATTTGTATTAGGTTATTAGCCTCCAAGAGAGGAAGTCGGCCAGAAGAAATATTATATACTAAGTAAATAGGCACCTAGAATGAGAAGTTGGCCTAGGCAGTTAGCCAGAATTAATATAAATACAGGAGGCCAGTCTTCATTCTAGCAGGCATTCTTAGAATTGTAGAGCAACACTTGTGCGCACTGTAGTTGCCTAGTTTGTGTGCAAGTTTGGAGGAGAGCTGCCGTTGCAGCTAACAGATTTCGGTTTTGGCTTGGACTATCTCTTGGTTATGGTTTGGACTATCTAATCAGCTCTTGTTTGGTGCGCTATCCTTGGAGAAAGGTGCGCTACCCTTTGTTTGGCTATCTAGCCTAGGGTTTGCTTCCAGAATGATTCTTTGTCAAGGTTAAGGTGCTCGGAGGGTGGCTTTGGCCTATGGTTGGGTGACAATAGTGATATTGTCGATGGTAAAACGAGCACATCCATTATATTCTATTTCTCTTGGATTTGTAACACTTGTAACTCATCCAAGAGGGATCTCTCTCCTTTCCCAAGTATAAAAGAATGCTCACCCCCCCCCCTCATTTCACTTCTATTCTCAGCTACTGTTACTATACCCAAATCTCTCCGACTCCTCTCTCTCTCTCTCTCTCTCTCTCTTCTTGTTCTCATTCTTTTTTCTCCAGCTTGTTGCAAGTATTTGCTCAAGTTTGCTTCTATTGGAATAAAGAATCTTTGGCATTGGGAGTCTTCTTGGTGCTTGACTTTGGATCTTATTGGAGGTGATTTGTATCTTTGTTCTTTGAGTTTTTAACTTTTAGGTCTAGAGTAGGAGATCCAAGCAAAGTATTTTGCTTGGATAGATCTATAGTAGTATTGCTCTAGATATTAGTGTAGTAGTTTCTCTTCTTTAGCAAAGTATTTTGTTAATCTTTTTGGGATATGTTGCCGCCCTATACACACCTGAGAGACGTGGAAGAAATCTTCAATCCACTCGGTGTGTCTTTGGGGGCAAGTGAGAGTTAAGGCGCTGTCACCTAATCCTCAACTCCTCCGTCTAGGCCAACTCCTAACGAAGCCAAGGTGGGTAGTCCCTAACAAAATACTAAGGCTTAAACTAAGCTAAGTACAAGAAATTAAATCTAGGAGTTTACTATTCATTCAACAATCAACCTTAAACTGATAAAACATGAAGTAAACATTCACCACGATATATAATCAATAAGCATATACTTGCATCAAAAGGATACTGAGAAACAATTGTTAGATGCAAGTTTCATTTAAATTATTTTCAACAGATAACCAAATTGAAGATGAAGCTTGTGGCTTTGCTGAGTGTGAAATGAGACCAGTGCCTTAAAGTGAATTGTGGGCAATGTAGTTCACGTGTTTTATTAAAATAAATTGATGTTGAGTTAATGAAATGGTTTGGGCCTCCTTGGAGATTAGCTCTTTGTTTGGAAACTTGTGGAGAGCTTTACCGAAACTCAATGGTCTCACCAGTAAAACTCACTCAAAGTGCTGAATGTCCATAATGGGTGGGAAGCCAGGTCCCGAGAGAGCCCGCCTTACTTCACAGGTCACTTCAAGGCGTTTTCCCGCACATCAAGCTAACTACTTTAGAGATTGTCCTAATTAATCTATCAACCACTGACTAACACAATGTGTATGAAACTTACTTCCAGCAGATTGAGACTAGCTCACAACTGGAAGGGTCAGGAACCGCACTGAGAGCTGAGGGGAATTTGTTTATTTTAAACAAGTAAAGTACTGAAATTGAAATGTGAGACTAATTACTAATCCACACTGACCAGGCCTCTTTCGAGGAGCTAAGGGGATGGTTTATTTGCCAACTTGAAATTGCAAGAAATAAAGCTAATCTAGCAATTAGTGTTCTACTTTGCAAAAGGAAATCTAATCTAAGTGTTGATTGCAGTGCTTTGTGATGAATTGAAAGATTACTTTTAGCTTATCTTTAGTTATGAAAATTGAATCTAAGCTAAAAAGCAAAATTTGAGACAATCACCAAAAAACATCGTTCCCTCAGGGGGGATGAAGAGTGAGAGCTTGTAGCCCCATTGATTTTATTAAAGAACTTACACAACTCTTTATGATAGTGACTTGTGACCATTCATTAGGGGGGTCACAAGTCTTTACAATGTTTACAAAATACTTATTGAAGAAAAGGGGTACCCCTAGGGGTCTCGGATGTTCCAAATCCGCCCAAAACGGACAGATCTTCCTTTTATCTGTTCGTCAACCTGCACAAAACAACAAACAAACAATGACAAAAAGATGCCCAAAAACACTTTGGAAGTGTCATGGGTTATTAGTAGGAAAACCCCAAAATTGACTAAATAAACTAGCATAAAATGAGCAAAAATGAACTAAGAAGAGCAAGCTAAAGAGATTGTCTTCTTAGGGTCTTTTTCTACTATTTTAAAACAGCAATATAAAGACACTCTAATTGCCAAATATGGAATTGAAAGCTTTAGGAAAAGAATTATCCTTTAACTTCTAAAATTTTTGAAAGAAAAACATGCTAAAGGAGACTTTTCCTATGCTAGATCTAAGTATTTAGATGAAACTTGAAAGTACAAACTTGGATCTAGTTTATCTTATGCATGTACACTTAGATATTCAGAATTTGAAATAAAGATGGATCTAAGATACTTGCATTTCCAACAAAATAACCAAAAAAATTAGATTTTCTTTGAGAAAGAGTGAAGGGAGAAAATTGTAGCCTTGGAACCCTTGGGCAATGGAGTCTTTAGATGAGCTAAGGAGGGATCGAGTCTTTAGATCCTTGAAGTTGTGAAGAGACAAGCAAGTTTCATCACCACTCCAAGCTATGAGAACCTATAAGCTTTAAAATCTTGCAAATAAACTTGTTAGCAGAAATGGTGTCACCTACACAAGAAACTTGAAGAGTATGTTAGTTAACCAAAACATGCATACACATCAAATTCTCTAAATATAAATGAACAATAGGATTAACAACAAGATAGATAAATCCTATCCTACAAGATGATAGCATCCTTTCAAAAGCCAACATAACAAATCCAAAGAAGAAATTAGGCAAATATTACCTCATAGATTAAGCATAAATTGACATAAAGTATCCACACACATGCATAACACACCTTCTTGACCTCCAAAGTCTCTTTATTTCAAATGAAAAGTATTACAATAGTACAACTACAAGCAACAATCCCCAAACTTCAACTAGATTGCAATGGGAGAGAGCTTGTATAAATAGCCAAATGTGAAAATCCCCAAGAGAGAAGGGCGCACCAAGTGGACATGAGAGGGCAGCCAAGTGTAAAAAACTAGCAGCCAAGTGTTGGGAGATGGCTGCCAAGTGTGCCATAACCAAAATGATTGACAATTGTGAACTTTTGGAAGAGGAGGAGGGCACCACCTCTCAAGAGGTTGGCTGGCTCCCTTGGGAATGTGCCACCTCTCAAGAGGGGCGCACCTCCTTAAGGAGCACATGTTAAATCATCACACCACTTGTTCCACTTTATCTCAATCATATCAATATTGTCTCCTTTGACTGCCACCTTGCCTTTTGAGGCTTTATTTGCTCAAAACATGTCTCCACATATTTCCTTGATTTTTGCTCTTGCTGATTTTTTATGATTTTATTTGACTTTTTTGGGTTTTTGGAGTAATATTAATTTTTAAGTGATTAAAATCACTAATTTTACTCAACCAAGTGGGTACTTAGGTAATATGGGTGCTCTAGGTCCAAAAATGAGCACCCCCATGGCATATTAAGTCCCCTAGTACCACTTTTTTAATACATCTTTATTTTTTAATTAAAAATTGCCGAATTCTGGCATTTTTTTAATTAACTGAAAAAATTAAAAACTCCTAAGGGGGCCTTAGTACATTTCCATAAGACTCTAGGAGAATGTTTAGCATGGTAATATACATTAGACATTAGGCTTAGATCCATGCTCAAGCCTAACCATGGGCATATACTCCGACTCTAGAGGGATTGAGTGAAAAAACTCATAAATTATAAATTGCCTGAAAACGGCAAAATATAATTAGTAAGTTAAAAAAACACTCCAGAGTATAACTCATGCTTAGGACTTAAGGTGACTAAGACTTTTTACAAGTTCATCATGCAACATCTCTTATTACAATTTTTTATGGAAATGTAAAAAGAAAAAGGTTGGTCTTTATGATCGGCTGAACTTCTGAACTCTGAATTTTGAACATGAAAATGTTCAATCTTTGGTGGCTCGCTGGAAATTCACCCTAGTGCAACTTGGTGGATAACAGGATCTACTCACCTCCTTCTTTATTTTGTAGCTTGAGCGCTATTGTTGCAGGTCACTAAGGGTTAAGGAAGGATAAATTTCAGATCTGGAAATTTATCCCTTCACCCACTTGAAACGCTCTAAATTTTCTGTTCTTTACACTTATATTTTTGTAGCATTTTTGGGTATATTTCTACAGTAGAATAGGTCATTTAATCATCAACTATATGCTGCTTTTACTGTTTAAAATTTCTGGTTTGTTCTAACATAATTTTTCCAAGGTTTATTGGTTGTTTTACAGCTTTTCCAACAAGTTTTACTTGCTAATTTTTTGCAGATCTGAACCAGGTAAGGGGAGGTGCTGCCCATTTGGGGCCACAAATCATCAACAAACAACCTTCCAAGAAAGGGTATTGAATACCCTCTTCTTCTTCTACTTTCTCACATTGTAAACAAGCCCAAAGAGTCTTTTGGGCTTGCATTTCTCAAGTTTACTAAAAATTTTGCGTTTTATTTTTATTTTTTTTATTTCTGTTTGCCTACAACTAGCAAAGAGGCTTGGCTTTTCCATCCATGCTAAATCGTAAGGCTAGGATTTATAAGTAGTTTTTTGTTTTAAGTTTTCATTTTGTTGCCCCACTTGTCCTTAAGACAAGGTTGTGTGACTAGGTTTACTTGCTTTCTTTTCAAGTCAAGTTATTTGTTTTTTTCATTCTTTTGCCTACACCCTACAAAGAGGATTGGCTTAGCCACCCAGACAATATCGTAAGGCTAGTTTAGCATGCTAGATGGTTAATGGTTATTGGTTAATGGTTTTATGCTTGTAGTTTCGTTTAATTTCCTTTTTAGTTCATTGTTCATATGTCATAATAGTTAGAAGCATTTCCTTCCTTATTCTTGTATAAGGTCTTGCAAGCACTTTCATTTATTGTGCATCTTTTTTAAGCACTTGTTATTTCATCTCCTTAAGCTTTCACACAAGTAATCTTAATTGCTAAATAAATCTACTTGTAGTGCTAAATAAATCTACTTGTAGCTTTAGGAGGATCAATTAATCTAGTAATTAGAGCACCCATTACTGATACAACTTTCACCACCAAAAAGGGGGCTTGTGGAGGCTACTTGGGGTGCTAGATCATGGATGATCTCACGACACTAGGTTTCCCCCTTGTTGTGTGCCCAAGTTTTCCGTGTCGACCTGTGGAGCTAGGGTAAGGCCTTGTTTGCCTTGCTTATCGAGCACCCAACAATCGTTTTGGCCTAAGCAGTAGAAGTATTGGGGAAGTCATCTAGTCTAGGCTTGCAACTTCACCTCATTTAATTCAACCTTAAAATTTACTCACACAACCTAAGCTTCAATTTCATAATCTATTCTAAGTTGTGTATGACTTTTACATTTCTCTGCAAGTTTACTTTTAAGCATTTCCTTTCTTGCAATTTACATTCAGTTGGGTATCTTTATGGTTGATTGGTTCATCTTTGAAGTTGTGCATTAGTACCCTTGGTGGCTTTCTTGTCAAGTTTTGCTCTCCTTGAAGTTGCGCACTAGTGCTTTGGCTGTCCTCCTTGAAGTTGTGCACCTCTCCTTTGGGGCCTTTAAGCTTGGGTTGTAAGTTGTGTATTTGTGGTAATGCATCTTTGAGCTATTTCCTTTAGTTATCTGCAAAATCAATTGAGTATCTAGTTCATTATTACTTCACAAGTATAATAGATCTAACAAGTGCATCTCTCCTTTCTCTTGTAAGTTTGTAAGTATTTGTATATTTGTATCTTTGTACATTGTTGTATCATCTAGCTATTCTTTATTGTTGTAATTGTGTCTCATTTTATTTGTAAAGTTTATCTTTCATTTGTATTTGGAACTTTTTGCTGTAATTTAATTGACGCCATTGCCCAACCTTAGGCACTAGTCATAGTTGACTTAGGGAAAGGGCTGTGTTATCCCCAATATCTAGGGATAACTAGGAGATCATGTCTCGAGGCCCACAGGTCCTAGACATGGAGTACCGAGAGCAGGATTGACTTGAGCATGGCCCTGGAGGGCCCATCCTTCTTCTTCTTCGCCAGACTTGTTCTGTCAGCAGCAGCAGCTTCCATCACCATCGGCTTGGACTTGCATCAGAGAGGACTCTTGCTCCATGAGGTAATTGGTTCAAGGTATCATGGTATGTGTCGTGTTTGATCATTATAACCTTCTTATATATGCGTTAGGTTCCTTTCATTTCTGATGACTGCTTGGATCTTACACTAATCCACTTGACCATTGTTGGGGACCGGGGTGAATTATGTTGATTTGTGTACCTTGGGAGGTGTTCCCCATGTGTTTTCCTTCCTTAGCACATGTGGGAAAGTCATTTGGCACTTTGTCCTAGTCCTTTATGTCTATTTGTACTTTGACTTTGGTTAAAGTGCAAAATGTCACTTTTGGCAAAAGTGAACATTAAATTACCTTTTTGGTGATTTTGAGGAGACATAAAGTGACTTAGGAACTTAACCCAAAAGTGGATTTTGAGATTACATTTATGAGAGGTGATCTCAACCCTTGATTAGGGATGATCTCATCCCTTGGATCTTAGGTTTCACCTTTGGTGCCTAAAGGGGGCAAATGGCCAAAGGAGGGGCGCATATCTTCATGAGGCTTTTGCTTGT
>ML776673.1:1240942-1252013 GCA_009831015.1 Picea engelmannii | reverse complement strand
TATTTGATGTTGTTGTTGCTTTACAAGTTTAAAAAAATTAAAAAAATTGAAAAAAATGATTGTTTTTGTATTTTTTTGAGGTCTTGCCGACATATTCCGACATATTCCGACATTTTCCGCCGATGTCGCCGACATGATCTCTAGCCCACCCTCGCCGACACTTACCCCGACACGACATTTACAGCATTGATTAGGACGACAACAATAGAAAAGGAGGGATTTGATTTATTTGACCCCCTATTACATAGAAATGACTTAGGAAACAACGTTTCCTCCTTTCCTCGTGTTTTACAACTTTAGACAAAATTTGACATTTTTTATTTAGCCAATTATTTGCTGATTTTTGAATGATTTAGACTCCTCATGGACATTTGCCTAGCAAAACTTGTCCAAATGAGTTGAAACTTGGTCTAAGGGTGTAAGGGGTCATAAGCCATTTGATTTGAGTACTCACTACTCACACCCCTATATAAAATCCCCAAGGACCAAATCTCTACATTTTACATAAAAAATAATTAAAAATTCTCAGTTTATGGAAATTTTAATTATTAAAAAATCCTATCAAAACTTAACGGAATTCCGCAAGACTCTAGGATATGTCTAGCATGGTTATATACAACACTTTCAACCCTTAGCTACCTACTGGGATCGATCATTAGAACGCCTTTCACCACTTTGGAGGAAATTTGAGTGAAAAACTCAAGTAATTAAATCGCTGGAAAAACAAAATTAATTACCCAAGGTAAAAAACACTCGATGAAAGGACTTCCCTAATGATAAAGTCCTAGGAAACTAAATTACAAGATTTGACCCATGCTAACAAGTTACATTTACAAAAATATCCCACGCAGAGGAGCAGACATTTTGTGGAGAGAGAAATAAATTTTGGGGGCAGAATTGCCCTGCTGAGCCAAATGTCTTCAAACTTGTTGTACCATAAGGTACGTATCTTCATGATACATGATGTTGACACCTAGTTGAAATAGGTGGTCAACAAGGCTGATCTAACCTAGATAGATAATTAATCCTAACTCCTAAACTACTTAAATTTTGTTCATTTACTCTACTAACTAGGGCACCTCTTTTGGGCTAACTGTTGGAATATTTTGATTGTGTAATTTGCTGATATAAGTGACTGAAAGCTACAGCCATAAGGTTGCAATTTTTTGCAAAAATTACATGTTTACAACAACCATCTTCTCTTGCCTCTTAAGCGCCATTTTTCAACCTGTATTCATGGCTAATCTTGATGCTGATTTGATTAAGTAGTTTAGATCTTTGTATGCTGATTTAGATGCTTTATTTGCTGATATAAACTGCCATCTACTGCTGCAAATTAGGGAGAACAAGCTTAACTTGCTGATCCATACTAATATATATCATTGTAAGTTGTATTTTCTTGTGTCTCGGGCAGGTACAATCATCCAGAGAAGTACTATACCTTTGGGGCAACAATCACTTGACTTACAAGGTATCTCTTCTCACATTTCCCCCATCTCTTTCCCCTTAGGGTCACTGGGATCACCTCCGTAGAGTGACCTAGTCATCCTTGAAGTGCAGGACCTACATCGAGGTGACATTGGGTGTAGGATTCTCAAGTTGTAGCACTTGCTTTTGTGGTTGGGTCGTGCTTTTCCCAACCTACAACTTGTGCTATAACACACCCAACGATATTGTGCAAATGGGTCCACATCGAAATCATCTTATCTCCTCAAATAATGTGCAAGTAGACCTCCTTTGACCGAGTCAAACCATCTACTAGTCACTTCACAATGTGTAAAAGGTGTGAACAAATCCATGCATAGTGTAAATGGAACCTTATAGAGGAGCGCACCACCTAATGGGCTAGGGAGGTGTGCTCATCAATGTTTTAAAACTTGAACTTGGACTCAGAATCGGTTGAGGGTCAACTCGGACTTGGATTGACTCGAATCGATCTGATTTCAATGACTCGTATTACTAAAAAATACATAACATATTTAAATTTTAATGAAAACATTATATTTTAAGGATTCCAAATCATGATTCTAAAATATTATTGAAATTTTGAAAGAAAGCATTATGAATAAATGAGCAAGAACATTGAAATGACAAACACAAATGACAAACAATGTTCCACCATTGCTTATATTGGGATCCTTATCATTAGTATCATCCTTTGCCTCTTGTCTATCCTTTTCCTCTACCTCAATCCTCCAGGGACATTGGTTAACACCACCCTATTTTGATGAAACTCTATAATCCAAGCCTTATAATATGGTAGAGAAAGCTTAGCATGCCTAATCAATGATTTTGGTTTGAGTAAAGGGTAGATTTTTGCTTAAGCCATAATAGAGGAGTTGAACAATCAATACCACCAACATTAAGGTACATAAAGGGCTTGGTGCTCTTGATTAAAGGGATTGGTGCAATAGGGCTTGGTGCTCTATTGCTTGGTGGTGGACACTTGGCTTAGATCCAAGAGGGGTAGGTTTGCCTCTCCAAGTATAAATGGATCTCTTTTCTCTCTCCCAACCTACCATATCTTGAGCTATTGTTATGCTAAGTGATTTACAATTCACTCTCTCTCTCTCTTGTCATTTCCATTTCACTTCATTCTTGCTCTAGGGTTTTGGATTATTTCTCTCCAAGACCACTTCTTTTGGTAATAATATTTGGAAGCTTTGGAGGACAACAAGAAGGGTAATGCGATGCTTGTCATTCTTATGTAATGGAGGTAATGTTGTTTAATGTTCTTTCTTCTTTCATGCAACACTAGATCTTAGGTAAAGTGTTATCTAAGTAGGCTTAGTAATGCGCATGCTTATTAGTCTATAAATCTTGATGTGTGATGTAAATTGAAGTGTCGTTTATTATCATTGCATCAACGTTTTGTCTCTTGTATGCTTGAGTTTGGAAGAGTATTGCAGGTTCACTTTCAAAGCTCCATTGGGAACTCCTTCTAGAAGGGAAGGGTCACTTGTAGCTTTTCACACTCCAACTATCTAGATCTATTACCTTGCTCTTATTTGCTGTACATCCATATCATTTTTCCGCTAGCATATATTGGTTTAGATAGGTCAAAAATACTTTTAAATCTATATCTTGTTTTGTGGAGATTTCTTGTCCCAAAAGGGCAAGGGTTTCCTTAACCTTGTATGGTTGTGTGTAGCCATCCTAGCAAGAAAACCTTGCTGTTTTAACAGGTATACCAGATCTGATAGGAGGCTTTTGGCTGCCCCAAAGAGACACATACAACACTACAAGACCCCTTGGGGAATTTGGTAGCTATCTCTTACTTTTCCCTTCTTTTTTCTAGCTTAGAAGTGCACCTTTTTTCTTTATTTGCTTGTTTGTTTGAGATTGAGGTGTAAGAGGGGAAGTGGTACGGCCTCCCCTCTTCTTCAAGCTTGTTGGGTAGCTAGGACGTAGGTAGATCTAGCTCTTTCGTTTATTTTTTTTTGAGTTTTCTTCTAGCTTGGCCACAAGGTTTAGAAGGTGAGGGCACCTTCTCAACCTTGCGTGGGTATTTGCTTGGTTGTGTATAGATTAGCTTGTAACTTAGTTTGCTGTTTAGTTTACTTTCTTCCTTGCTCATATCTTTCTAAGTTTGCCTTAATAATAATATCCAAGAACACTCAAACTAACTAAGACAAGATAATTAATAACCTACCTATTTGGGAAAGGAACCCCCCAAAGAGGTAGAGATAAGTGTTAATGCTTTATCTTTCATGTGATGTGGTTAATCTAAATGGTTTAATGTCTTAAATGTTTACATATTGGATCTAATTTTATATCTTAAGCCCATTGGGGCAACACACTTAAGTAATTTCTGTTTGATCTTGCTTAGTTTATTTCGTTTCAAGCTCTTAATCTCTCTTAAGCACACATTTTACTTTCATGCTTAACATCTCTTGGGTGCTTAATACATAAGTGGTTATTTGGTTCATTGCTTAATCTCTATTGGAAGCCACGTCTTGGGCTTGTAACTTGTTGAATGGTTAACTTGGCAAAGACCTAAATTTTCTTCCTTCATCTCTTAGGGCAAGCTGTTCTTGCCATTGGATCTATTTTCTCTAATCAAACTAATGTTGATGTGCATGTGATAAATCTCAATTTCTTTCCAGCTATCTCTTTACTTTGCTTCTTATGTGTTGATATATTTCATTGTTAATGCTTAAGCAACACATTTTTTGAGCAAGTTCAGTTTCGGCCATCTCATTATTTTGCACTTTAAAAACACTTTAAAACTTTCAAAACACTCTTTAAATCACCTAAAGGTCTACCTAACTGTTATATATACTTAATAAACTATTTTAGGGTACCTTAGACTGCCATCTTCACCATCTAAAACGGGTTTGAGGAAAACAACGGAGGGTGGTGGCAGGGGACTGTCCCGTGGTGCTCCAGGTGATGTCCTCTCCGGGAAGTACTCTTACTATCAGGACTGATCGTGGAAGCTAGGGTGGGCCTCGTTGCCTTACTATCTTGAGCACCCGACAATTATTTGGCAACAGGAGGAGGAGGCTTTGGTGAAAGCCAATAAAACTTAAAATCCTTAAGAAAAGCCTAATTATTAAACCCTTGGCCAAATCTAATAATACTTGGTGGGCTTAATAATAAAGAGTGTAGATTGTCTTCAATATCTTCATAATAATTGTGCTTAACTCTCCTTTGTAATCCTGTTGATGAAGTAATGTATTGATGATAATCTTATGCAAATGGTGATGTGACTTGATGCTTTGGTCTTCTATATCCTGCACACATTGAACAAATACTTGATTAAATTGTTGTTGTAATCTATCATTCTTTTAATTGTAAATCTTGTAAGTAAATGTACATGGTATTCTTTTATTGAGTTATTCTTTTGTAAGATTGTAACTTGTAAATCTTTTGTAATTAACAACCCTTGAACATAGTTGACCCCTTGCCCAATTTCTAGGCACTAGTTTTTAGTTGACCTAGGGAAAGGACTTGCTTGTCATGCTAACCCTTGCATAATGCATGGTTGCCTTATCATCTTAGGATTAGAATCCCCTCTAACCTTAACCAATTAAAATTAACTCCTAGAACCTAACTCTAACACACATAGTAACTAAGGTCTACCCCCTTTGGCTTCCCTAGGAGTAAGCTTAGATGGAAGAGGTTCTGGTCAAAGTGATAGTGTGGGCTGTGAATCTAGGCATTGTGCCTCCAAGGACACACTAAGTGAGCCGAACTCAAGATCACATTTGCAAGTGTGTGTAAGGACGGCAACACACCCTAGATCAAATGATCTATATCTGATTAAAAAATCATAAAAAAACACCCTTCACCCATGTATAAGTCAGTGGTGCAAATATCTGTGATTTCTTCCAATAATTCCGTTTTTTTCCTAGTTTTTCAGGTTGTTGATATTTCCGAGTTTTTCAAGTCTATGCTTATTCTTTCTGATATTTCCGTTACTTTCCAATATTTTCCCCTACATTTTCAATAAGTTTCTTTCTGTACCTTCAACTAAATATTCCCTGAAACAATATCTACAACATTAGTATTAATTCTCGTTATTCTGAAAAAGAACATATCTCGGTTTCGGACAATTAAAATCACAGGTCTGCACTCATATACTGGTGATTTCTCCTTAGAGCCAGTGCGTTAGATGCACAGAAAAGCCTTCTTATTACTCAGGTCGGTCATTCATAAATCCACCTTTATTTTACTTGTTTTGGGTGCTGGTAAGATAGGATTTAGGGCTGGTTTGAGGGCTAAATCAATCCCTAAATCTGCTATTTAATGCATATCTCCGTGAAAGGTCATAATGATACACCAGCTGATGTCTTCAATAAGCTATCCAAGAGTGCTGATAAAAATTATTATCAAATTACGTTGCTTTCTGAACAAGCAACCTCCATTAGCTGCTGATTTGAGTGTTGAATAATACCCCAAGGGAACACTGAATTGTAGCTTGAGTATCTCCACACAAGTGCTGTACCAACGTCTGCTGATAAGGCACCATGAAGGTCTGATGTGGATCAATAAGGTAGTCTCACTGAAATAGGCTTGGTACTCGCTGTCATGTCCCTCTAATCAGCTTCAGAATGCTTATCACGGTAGGAACAGGATAGGTGATAGCACATCTGAGTTCATATATTCCATATTTTTCTGGTACAAGATCCAATATTAAGGATTTCAAGGCACTTTTTATCAGTTTTCCTTTGAGGTAGGTTTTCAATTCTATCTGCATTGACATTGTGATACGTAGATGTCTTTCCTTCTGAAAGTAACATTTTCCATTTAAAGATGCTATAGTATGATAAAAATGAGTGCGACCTTTTGCAATATTTAAAATCTAATTGAAAGGTCATTTTGATACATGAGAACCTTCATCTATTCTACCTTCCCCAACATTACCAATACAAAACAGTATCAAAATAATAACTTTCAACATTTCTATGATTTAGACATTCCTTCTGCATATGCTGGATTTTTTGGTTAGATAAGGAGCAGCATATTTAATATCTGATTGCTTGCATTATCATACAGTCAATTTGAAACAAGATTGTCATTACAACTCTTGGTTCTCCAGTATCTAGACATCCTTAATCCCAATGCTGCATTTTAGAATTTAAATTTTCCTGGTCTAGATGAATAAGAGCTGCTTACACAACTGATGATGATATCATTATCTTCTGCAGATTGCCATGAAAATAATCGAGGCATATATTCTTATAGGTGGAGAGGAGTTCCTGCACTTACATGGGTCAGCGGTGGCTAAACTTTTGGATGCCGTTATTGGAAATGTTAATCACATGGGAATGATGTGCACTCTACCAATTATTGAAATGCTTATTCAAGTAAGATCCTTTATCTTTGCGTTCTGAGTGAACAAAGTAGTGAAGGTTTGTATGTTTAGATGAATAATGAACTTGTCAGATATTTGCTTGTGTGGCCTTCTATTAGAATTACAAAATGCTCATCATTCTAGACTCCTACCAGTGCTGTGCATACATAAATCCATCATGTTCATAAGATTAAAGAAAGCATTTATAACCATATATGTCAACATTGAGAATGGGTGCTTGCTAGTAAAAACATTGAGAGTGTTGAGTTTTGGGTAGCTTGGAAAGTAGTCCCCTTGAGTTATTCAGTGTCTATCTCAAAGGGGGAAATATTTGATCCTCACCACTTTACTTTATGTTATAAAGTCAAAGTGACTTTATTAGCACTTAAGTCACAAAGTGACTTTATTAACATAATGTGAGTTACAAAACTTAAGTCAAGGTGGAGATTTAATCTCCACCCTTGATCTTGGTTGGCCTAGATCTAATCTTGGCCTTTGGTTTTCTAGGTTAGCCTAAGGATGAGGCTAAAGGAGAGGAAAAGATGGAAAAGCTAATTCATTGTTCACTTTAGAGATTTGAGTGAAGGAAAAGAGGAGAAGAGAAGATTTTTGGAGGAGGGCACATCTTGAGAGGAGGGCACTAAGGCAAAAGAAGGAGGCACATCTTTGAGAAGGAGGGGCGCAAGCAAAGCTTGAGGGTTCACTTGTTGAGGGTGAGGGCGCATTCCTTGAGAGGAGGAAGGGTGCACTAAGCCATACAGGTTGGGTGCACTTGAGAGAAAGCAAAGGAAGCAAAGGAGGAGGGCGCACCAATCTTGGGTGCAATCTTCAAGGCTAGCAGGCAAAGGCAAGGAAAAGGGCGCACTAACCCAAGAAGGGCACAAATCCCAAGGAGGGCACAAATCCAAAGGGAACTCCAAAGCCAAGCTCAAGTGGAGTTGGCTATTGTATCAGGTTTCTTTGTATTATTTCCTTGTTGCTAGATTTGCTTGAGATCTCCATAATAAAATTTCTATTCTACTGGTTTTTTCCATGGGGGTTTTTCTAGGGTCATGTTGACCAAAAATACCTGTGTATAAATTTGTGGTTTGCATATTTCCTTATCAGCGTTAAAAGTGGAAAAGATCTAAAGGGTATTTTTTGTTTTGAAGTAGTTTGAATGTGCTAATCTTGGACAACAAAGTCCTCTAATTAAACCCTTCAAACAACAGCTTCAAAAGAGCAGTGAATCACTTCCTAAAAGGCAGATTTAGTAGGCAGCAAGTTCAAATCTGGTGGCTGTCCTAAAACAGCAAGAAAACCAAACTGTTCTTACCTTGAAAACAATGCCCAATAAGGTCAAAGATAGACTTGTTGGGTAGCCTCTTAGGATCCTCAAAATTCTTCAGAGAGCAACTCCACAACTCAAACTGCAGTCTACGGTGACCTCTGAACTTTCAAGTGGCTTTATTAGATAACTGAGAGGGGGGTGAATCAGTAATAGAGCAATTTAATCCTTTTTAACCATATCATCCAAGTGTTATATCAATGAAGCATTATCATCCAATAACTGCAGAGTAAATACGCAATGAACAAATGAACAAACATACACATACACAGTACACCGGTGTTTTACGTGGAAACCCAAATCGGGAGAAAACCACAAAATGCTTTTTCTTATATGTCTTGAAGAATTACATTCATTGGAAGCACCAACTTCCTTTGTTTTCCAACTGCAACTAGAAGGAGGCTCCAACCCCTTAGTTTCTTAGGCTATATCCTGAGGGAAGCTCCAACTCCCCAATTCTCTGGCTACAACCAGAAGGAGGCCACAACCCCCTATGTTCTCTGGCTACGACTGGAAGGTGGCTACAACCACCTGTCCTTGCCCCGTCCTGCCACCTTGAAGTAGAAGTAGAATGATGGAACCACTATCAACCTGTCATTGTGAGATATACCGCTGTAAACCTGTACCAATAAATCCGAACCATGCATTAACCTGTACCTCAACCTGTAATCAATCTGTACCATAAACAAGTGCATCAACCATGCACCAACCTATACCAAATAACCTGTAATCAACCTGTACCATAAACAAGTGCATCCAACCATCTACCAAGTATGTACCAATCATGTGTCAACTACTCATCAACTATGACTCATCAATATGTACCAACATCATCAACTATACACCTCATGTATGTGCCAACTCATCAACTACTTGTCTCAACCATGTACTCAACATGTACCTCAACCAAAAGCTCTCATCAATTTCATCATCCAAATCTGATTTGTAGCTCTGTAATAGACCTGGTGTATATGATCACATTTCTGCAAACCTTCCTTAACTTCAACAACAAGAGATTAGCATTTTCATCAAACTTTTCTTTAGTCTCACATGTCTAGTTTTGGATTAGTCAACAACCCTAACTTGAAGTAATCATAGCTTTGTACCTGTAATGTATAAAGATCTGAAACTGATACACAATGTTCTTCAGTGTGTTTTATGCAATTCCTCCAGGTGTCACTATTTGGAACCTCTCAGAAAATGAGTGATAGCAAAAATGACGCACCTTGCTGAATTTTGGCTTATTCTAGAGAGAGACCTTGTAGAGCGTTCCTCGCACAGAATATTTGTTGAATTGATTTGACACTGTTTCATAGCATACTATAGACTGTACCCTAACCAACACATTTGGTTTCACTGAATTTGGGTCTGTTATGAAGAAGTTATGACGTTTGTACCCGAAACACTTGTTTTTGACTAGTTTTAGGACTAGCCACAAACCCTATTTTCCATGGAGTATAACTCCAAAAATACAAGGACCCACAAGCTGAATTTTTTACCATAGATACTTGGATATGTTTTCTCAATGGCATAACAATTTAACGGTCTGAATCATTATAAAAAAAAAATTATAGCAAAAATGGTGAGATGACTTGTAAATAACATACCTTAGAAAACACCATCAAAAGAATTTATCCTTCCTTGCATTTCAACCTTCTTTTCTTCGCCTTTCAGAATTTCGGCTGAGATATCTGCTCCCCTTGGAACCATGCCTCTGTCCTCTGCATCTAATAAATCTCTCCCCCTTTGTCATCAATGACAAATGTATCTTTCCATCCGGGGCTGCTCCCCCTGACTGAACTGTCCTCTTATGGTGCTACCTCGTGTACATCTAAGACATATAAGATAAGCATTCAAAAAGAATTCAAAAAGCATTCATTTTGGAAGAGAAATAACTCCAAGTCTTTGGCAAAGATATTCAAAGGCTTCCCGTGGAAGTGGTTTTGTAAAGATGTCTTCCACTTGTTCTTTTGTGCCCACATACTCAACTGTGATGTTCTTTTCTGCAACCTGTTCCCGTAGAAAGTGATACTTGATTGGAATGTGCTTCGTCTTGGAGTGCATCACCAGGTTTTTTGAGATACTAATGACACTTGTATTATCACAATATATTGGAATGGGCTTATCATACTCAACTTGTATATTTGTCAAAGTTTGTTTCATCCAAAGAACCTATGTACAACATGCTGTTGCTGCAATATGCTCTGCCTCGACTGTAGATAGAGATACTGATGATTGTTTCTTGCTTAGCCATGATACCAAACACTCACCTAAGTAGAACGCTGTTCCACTGGTGCTTCGTCGGTCATCAATACAATCTGTCCAATCTGCATCTGTGTAGGCAATAAGTGATAGATCTTTTCCTTTTGGATACCATAATCCAAACTCTTCTGTTCCATTGAGATATCTGAAAATCCTCTTTACTGCTAATACATGTGATTCCTTTGGTGCTGCTTGAAATCGTGCCACCTGTCCAACTGCTTGCCATTACATCTAGTCTAGATGCTGTCACATATAGTAGGCTGCCAATCATTGACCTGTATTGCCTCTGATCTGTAGACTTCGAATCATCATCTTTGCTCAACTTACAACTGGTTTGCATGGGAGTGATAATTGGTTTGCAATCTTCCATTCTAAACCTTTTTAGCATTTCTCTGATATACTTGGTTTGAGAAATAAAAATTCCTTGGTTGCTTTGACATATCTGAAGTCCCAGAAAGAAGGATAGTTCTCCAAGTAATGGAATTTCAAATTCATTTTGCTTGTCTTTTGCAAATTTTTGGCTTAACCTGTCATCATCATTACCAAAAATAATATCATCAACATAAACTTCAATTAATAAAATATTACCTTGACTTACCTTGATGTAGAGGTTGCTGTCTACACTTCTTTTTTTGAACCCTGCCTGCTGCAGATACTTATCCAGTCTGGAGTACCATGCTCTA